>JAPYYD010007622.1:0-10113 GCA_028551405.1 Uromys caudimaculatus
GCGAGGGATCTTTGTCCCGGCGCTGATTAGCTGTGGGGCCCTGTGGCCCAAGCTGAGGTTTCCGGCCGTCGCCGGACTCAAGCTCCTAAGTTTTTTATTTCCAAGTTTCCTTGGGTTTAGGCTTTCTTTATTGATTTTCTTTCCATTTTCAGATCTTGAACTACTTTATTTATTTCCTTCAAATATTGGTTTGAGTTAAGTGATTTATTTATTTTTTCTTTAAGGACATCTATCATATTCATAAAGGTCATTTTAAAGTCTTTGTCTTGTGCTGCAGCCATGTTACATTTCTCAGGGTCTACTGTATTTATCACCTGTTTTAAATGCTTCATAGTATTTATAACCATCTGAAATCATTTTTTTTTCTTTACTACATTGAGCATTTCCTCTGTCAGAGTCTAGACTCTGTTTCGAAGTTCTACTTCCCCAGCAACTCAAACAGAGCTCTCAACCAAAAAGATGTGTGATGGACTGATGAGATGACTCAATTGGCAAACTGTTTGATATTCAAATATGAGAATCGTGATCTGATACTCACCATCCACATAGAAATTAGGTATGGCTGTGCATGCTTCTTATCCTAGTACTGGGAGGTGGAGACAGGAAGATTCCTGGAGCTCATTGTCCAGCCAGTTTAGCCAAATCAGTAAGCTTCAAGTTCAGTGAGGGATCCTATGTCAAAGTATATGGTAGCAGAAACTTGAGGAATACACCTGAGGTTGTTCTCTGGCCCCACCTTTACATCAACAACCACACATGAAAATACACATAGTTTAGAATGAATGAAGGCATACATGCATTCATGTATGACTGAGTACCTTCTAAATGAGATATATTTGAACAAATTCTTACATAACAAATTTTTTGACAAATTACTTGTATTTGGGAATTTAATTTACAGTAAAGATTCAGAATGAAATAAGTAAGGTTTGATAATACATATCTCATAACTTAAGTTTTTGAAAATATTCATTAGAGGTTTTTTTTAACTTCTTATTGACTTTTTTGTGAGTTTCACATCACATACCCCAGTTCCACTCTTCTCCCTCTCCCCTCATGTCTTCTTTTTTTCCTTGCAACCTCTACCCCCATCCCCAAATAAAACACACACACACACACACACACACACACACACACACACACACACACACACACACAGAGAGAGAGAGAGAGAGAGAGAGAGAGAGAGAGAGAGAGAAACAAGCAAACAAACAAAAACAGTATTCTTTATCTATTCTTTCATATGTGACAGTGTATTCTACAGTATATATCTCTGTCCACACATCTTTACCTGCAAATATTTGTTGTAATGAATCATTGGTCTGCTTCAAGGTCTGTGGCTTCTGTGACACCATCAATATTGAATACTCATCAGGACTCCTCCTAGTTATTCTGTTGATGCTCTGCATCCTGGAGATTCTGCAGTTTTGGATCAGCAGGACTGGCCCTTTTACATGTCCCAACTGTTTGCAGATGATATAGATTTTGAAATGGACTAATTCAGATCCCTGGATCTGAGCCTGGGTGGTAGATGAACTTGTCAGCCTGCCAGCTCTCCCTCATCTGTATCACCAAGTCATGTTCCCCTAGCACTGCTCTTGCTAGGCTACCCAATATAACCATGTGGAGGATGCAGGGTCAACTCTCTTGCTCTCATGCTCTCGGGGTGGCTCTCCTGTACCCAGACCTCCTGAGTCAATTCCACTGTGCTGCCCAGTCAAGGTGAGAGGCCTACTCTCCCAACTGTTGCAGCCTGTGAGTGGCTGGGCCAGCTTTCCCTTTCTTACACCCTCAGGACTGGCTCACCTGTGTCTTTGCCATCAAGGGCAGCCCCATTGTGCTGCCCAGGCAAGGTACAGGGCCCACTCTCCTGAGTGCTGTAGCTGGTGAGGGGCAGGGCCAGCTACTCTGTTCTCATGACCTCTGGATCAGATCTCTTAATTATCTCTGGCAGCAAGGGGCACAGCAGATGAGTGGTGGGCCAGTTCTTCTACGCTCACACCCTCAGGGCTGACTCATTCACATCCTCACCAGTAGGGCCAGCTCTACTATGCTTCTCAGGTGAGATATCCTCTCACCCATGTGTTGCAAGAGGTAAGGGTCAGGAACAGCTCACCTGTTCTCCTGACCCTGGGATCAGCTCACCAGACTGCCTCAGGTGGTCAGAGGTGAGGGGGTGGAGGACATCTCCCCTCACCCTGCCCATGGTACTTTATGACAGAAGAGTGGGGGGGGGCAGTTCTCCTTATGCTCTCAACCTCCAGGTTGGCTCATCTGCACCCCCACCACCAGGGTCAGCTCTGTTGTGCTGTCCAGGTGAGCTACAGGCCTGCTCTCCCAAGTGCTGTAGCTGGTGAGGAGCAGGACTAGCTTTCCTGAGCTTATGACTCTGTGGGCAGCTTTCCTGACTGCTGGAGGTGGCAGCAGTTGGGGGCAGTGGGTAACAATCACCTTATTGCCTATGCCACCACACAGCAAATGTGCAGACAAGTGGCAGGAATACTCTTCCATATTCACACCCTTGGGGCAGCTCACCTCCATTCCTGCCACCAGGGACTATTCTACTGTGCTTCCTGGGTGAGATGCAGAGCCAGCTCTCCAAAGTGCTGCATACAGTGAGAAGTGTGGCCAGTTATGTATAGCTCCTGGACATCCATATGGCCTCCTTGGCTGCCCTGACCAGAGACAACCCCATTTTCTCTAGTGGTAATATGAGCCACAGACATGGCACTGACTGCTGCTGCTGCATAACCATGAACCTAGATGGCCTCCAGTGACAGCTAGGGCTAGGGCAGAGTTGGCCACTCACAAGAGATCTTTCCACCCTTGAGTCTCCATTTCCATCTCTGTTAGTAATGCTCAAGCTGTTTCACTTCTCTTTCCCACCCATCTTACCATTACATACTTACACATTGTGGTGACTCCCACTGCAGGCTGGCCATGCAGCTGGTGGGCCCTTGAGTGACATCTTCTATCCATGCTGCATGGTATGGTGGCAAGCAGGTATCTATTGCCTCCCTGCACCATGAACTGGAGGGCAGATCTGTGGGTAGAATGGTGGAATACAGGTCTCTGTCTTCCTACTCCTGCACTATGCTGCTTAGATTTGATTTGATTTGATTTTTATGAGCCCTAGGCATAGGACAACTTTGGCCATCAAGCCAGGTATAAACCTGGATGAACAAAGGACTGTCATTTGCTCTGCTCCTGACTGATATAAGAACACCACCACCAACGAGGTGTCTCTGTGCCCATTACCAGGGGGGTAGAGTTCTTATTTTTGAGAGTCAGAAGGATTCTTAAGACTTATAGATTGATAGGTCTTTCTGTCTGTCTATCTATCTATGTATCTATGTATCTATCAATCAATCAATCTAGCTATCATCTATCTACCGATCTATGTTTCTATGTATGCATGTATATGCCCATGTGTATACATTTGTTTTTTAGAAGACAATCTAAGGAATTATAGATTTCCAAATACTTGATAGAATATTAGACAATGAACCAATAAATGAACCAATAAAATTTCCAGGATTTAAGAGATAAAAACTTAGTATATGGCTAGCATTACTGTTTCATGTTGAGCCATTCTGCCAGGGTATTTCTGTTTTGTGTTATGAGTGGTATGTCATGCTGCTACTATGAAAATATTAGATGTAATCTATCCAGGCATATTAAGGCTTACATGTCCTCCAGGATGCTTTTTGAATTAACAACCCAGTCAGATATGGGCTATAGATACTGTTTCTAAGAAGACCTTCCTTCTTGTCAAAAGTATAGCAGGGACTAAATAATATTTATGACTACTCTTTAGAACTAGTAGTAGCCTAGGACTGGGGCAATAGGAAGAGTGACTTAGAAAACAATAGAAATCACAAGGAAAAAGTAATCACAATAAAGTCAAGGAAAGGGGAAGGTATAATAATAGCTTAGGCACAGGGACTATTGATCATTTATGCATAGGAAAAGATACCATTCCTATACCATATGTTACTTGACAAATAAAATGAATGACCTAGGCATAGTTATAGGGCTTTTATAGCAGAGCTTGTCAGGCTTAATAAATTTGTTTTGTAGCTAAGACTCTTTTCAACTTATAGCACCTTTAAGAGTTATTTTATTTTTGGTGGTAAGTATAATTAATATTTTCTAAAAGAGGAAAAGACAAAGAATCAGCATAGTTAGAGACAACACACATTAGCATCTAACAGTCATCAATGTGCCAAATAGCACTACTGGTTCACCTATGTGATCCTTATTTTCTCTGAACCCTAATATTCACAATTATAAGATGGGAACAATAATAACTAATTTCTAGGGTTGTTGTGAAGAATAAAGGAACTTGAGTTTTCTTTTTGAGATGCTCTTTACATAACAAAGCACCTAGAAATCATGGATAAAATATAAGCTCCCAAGAAAGTAAAGAAAATCTCTAGGATATAGAAAAATAGAAAACAGAAATCAAAATGATAGACAAGCTTTCAAATGACTTGATGACACTATTTCAAATGTAGAACTCTGATTCTTTAAAATAAATTTTTAACCTTTATTAATTGTGTTTGTGTGGGGATGGTTATGCATACCTTTACCTACATATGGAGGTCAAAGTACAATTTGTGGGAGTCAGATCTCTTTTTTTACAATGTGAAATTCAGGGAAATAACTCGGGTCATCAGTCTTGGTTATATCACCAGCTCCTCTGATTCTTTTTAATTTTTGGAGTCAGGGTTCCACTATGAGACTCTTTCTGGCCTAAATCTCATTATATAGACTAGATTAGCCTGCCTGTACCTCCAGAGTCCTGGGACTAAAGGTATACACCACCAAGCTCTGGGCCCCTTCTGATTCTTAATGTATGCACAAGGTCCAAGTGCAACTTCATATGAAATCAGAACTCTGTAGGCCCTATAGCCTTGGGAAATAGTGGGACAGAGAAACAGTCTACTAATGGCAAGGGTAAAAAAGTTCTTGATGAAATAAGCTCCTAAATATTTATAAATATAAACTTTTCCTCAGGTGTGTTTGGAATTCAAAAATTTATCACTCCTTATCTTAGTTCATTCATGTTTTTTATAGCAAATTGTCTAATACTGGACAATTTATAAACAATAGAAATTTATTTAGTACAGTTTTAAAGTCTGAGAAGGTCAATATCAACGTACTTGGCAGTTTCTGTGTCTAGCAATATCATCTGTCTGTTTCTAAGAAAGCATCTCACTGTGTTCTTCAAGAGGGCGAATGCTGTGTTCTTACATAGTAGAAGGGATGGATCCCCCCTCAGTTCTATGTATTTACTTATTTATATTTTTTGAGATGGATTCTCATGTGTCCCATGCTGATCTCAAACTCCCTATGTAGTTGAGTCAGGCATTGACTTCCTGATCCACCTTCCTTTACATCCAAATACTGAGATTATAGGCAAGTACCACTACATGTGACAGTTAATACCTTTTATAAGTAGTAAGTTATTTATTTAGTTGCTGCAATTGAATCCAGGGCCTCAAGAATGCTAAGCACATATTGTACCACTGTACCTATCCTGTACTAATTCACTAGCCAGGACCAAATCCTCATGGCCTAATTAACCATCGAAAAGATCTTTATTGCATTAGGTCTTAAACTTCAAACAAATTTTGGAGAGGCATGCACATTCAAACCATAGTACCTATGAAATTCAAGAGATAGATGTCCTGGCTTCATGTTTATAATACCTCATGATGCTTGGCTATTCATGAATAAATACATTCATACACACACACACACACACACACACACACACACACACACACACACACACAAACTACAAAAGCAGTATATACAAATACAATGGAGATTTTCTTTGAAAGAATTTGAAAAAAGTCAAACAAAAATGCACCTGAAACATGCAATGAAAAGCCTTTTCCAATTATATTCCATAGTCACCCACTCAGTCTTCTTTGCATGGACAATTAGGTTTAGTGCTTAGTTAATACGATGAAACATGCACACATACACACACTGTGCAATCAGAATGTGACAAAGAAACAGAAAAAATGCATTAAAAGTTAATGAATATAACCAAGTACAGTTGAAAAAAGGTTCAAATAACACTTTTGAAATTAAAAAAATGTAACAGTGAAAAGTGAAGAATGCAAGGACACATTACTAACATAATAAAAACACAGAACATATACTCCTAATGACACTTCAAAACACCAGACCCTAGAATACTATAAAGTTTCAAAAATTTCCTTGGCATGGTGCCATACACTGTAATCCTAGAGCCCAGGAGGCTGAGAAGGAAGTGTTATCATGAGTTTGAGGCCATGATGTAAGAAAATATTTTTTCTATCATAGGTAACTAGCCCACCGAGGGCCCATATTCCACAAATCTTCCCCATGGTGTAAAAGCTTTTTACAAATCTTTTAATCTCCCAGTCCTGGTAAAACTTTTGTTAACTCAAAGGCCCTGCTGCTGCAGTCCCAGATCTTAGTCTCCTGGGGTGCTTCCCCCTTCCCCCTTTCCTTCATTTGCTTTGCACAAAGGTCAATCCCAGCCAATGTGGAAAAGACACCTTTGTCACCTTCATTGGGGGAACATGATCAGGTATTGGGTAGGGGGTGTGGAGACCAGGAATGAGGTTCCAAGGGCCAGCAAAATGAATGGAAATATGCAACCTCAGGAGGTGGGAGGTAGGTAGACCCCAAAAAAGAATTAAAAAAAATTTTTTTAAAGAATAAAACCAAGGGAACTTCTGCCCTGAGTACTTGCTGACTTAGTGTTGTGGTCTACCATTTCTGCTGAGCCTCTTTCACTTTGTTAATATGTTCCTCTGTGTGACAAAGATTCTTATTTCGTTGATTCTAAAAAATAGTGAATTTTAGGCCAGCCAAAGGTGTACACTGGAAACCATGTCTCAAGCCCAGTGTTTCTCTCTCTCTCTCTCTCTCTCTCTCTCTCTGTATGTGTGCATGCATGCATGTATATAATAAAATATTCTAAAGCAATTAGAAAGAAAAGAGACTATAAATAAATTAAAAGTAGCATATGGGCAAAAGATTTATCAAAAGCAAAAATTAAGAAAAACCAGGAGATAATGGATTATACTATTATAATGCAAATATGACAATTGAGAATTGTTTACTAAGATGAACAGTATTTTAAGCATGAGAAAAAGTAAAATAATTCCAGCTAAAGAAAAATAGAACATTTACTATGTTTTTATTTTTCATGAAGAACAATCCCAAAATGGAGGTCTGAGAAAAAAAGGCAAATAAATATGATAAAAAAGGTTAGATGGATCCAGAGAGATGGTTCATTGTTGAGGGCCCTTGATGCTTTCCCAGGGCAACTGAGTTTACTTTCTAGCACTCCTGTCTCTTAGCTCACAACTACATATAACTCCAGATTTGAGGGAGGGAAAGTTAGAGGGACACAGGTAGACCAGATAAGCAAAAGAGCCCCCCCCCCCCCGAGATGGTGGCTTCTTGTTCCCAGAAGACTCTGGGAAGAGAAATGATGGAAAAGCATGGGGAGAGAGGTTGTCTAAATAGAACCATCAGGAGAAAAGGGAAGACCCAGGAGCCTCAACACGAAACCAGACTCCATTTAGTAAATTCCTAGCCTTAGGGAGCCTCTTAGCCTGAAAGAATAAAACTTACTTTTCTTTCTTATATGTTTAGGTCTTCTATATTTCCTCCTTAGTGTTCAGTTCCTGGTCCATTTGAGAGATTGAGCTCAGAGATCCCTTAAATGATCACCAGCATCCCTGTTAAATTTCTTGCCTCTGAAACACTTGCACATACATATGCAGTGGATACACACATAAATAATAATGAATCTTTAAACAACCAAACAACAATAGCAGGGTAAAGGAACTCTAAATACATATGGATGTTATAACAAATGTTCTTTGGGGATTATAAAAATGAATATATACCAAAATAAGTCATAACATGCAAGTCAGGAGATGATCAATTGGATTTAGAGTAGTCTAAATTCCTTACATTGTTGATGAAGAAAAGATATTAAATAACATTATGTACTTTTCTGTGGAAATAAGGATTGAATTTAGTACCTAGTACATGCTAGGCAAGTGTTCAACCACTGATTTACAGTTCAGCCCATAAAATGATGTTTTAAGTGCCACTGAGATAGCTCAGCAGGCAAAGCCACCTCCTGCCAAGACTGATGACATGAATTTAGTCCATGTGACCCACATGGTGTAAGGAAAAAACTTATTTCCACAGTTTTCTCTCTTAAATTTGTCTTTTATGTAGAGCAACTATGGGGGTTGGGAGGGGGCAGTGTCTACCCTATCAAGTATTAAATTTCCAAATGTCCTTTGGAACATGTGACTCATATGTTAATGGATTGATCCTCAGCCTATATTGCTCCCTCCCTCCCCAGGGATAGAACTTTTAGGACAAGGCAAGAGAAAGTTAGTTCATTGGAGGTAAGAAGAGAAGAGGAAAGGAAGAAAAGGAAGGAAGGAAGGATGAATGGATGGAAGGAAGGATAGATGGAAGGAAGGAAGGAAGGAAGGAAGGAAGGAAGGAAGGAAGGAAGGAAGGATGGATGGAGGAAAGGTGACAGGAAGGAAAGAACGAAGGAAGAGTGAGTCTTGGCCTGAGTTGCATGAAGCTCTGGGTTCAGGGCTCAATCCCCACTATCACATAAACTGGGAGTGGTAGTACAATCTTGTAATCCCAGTTGTCAGGATGGAGGAGAATTTCTTGGCTACATAGAGAATTTGAGGCCAGCTTGTAGTACAATGAGACCCTGCCCAAATGAATGAATGAATGAATGAATGAATGAATGAATGAAAATGAAAGTAACCAATCAAGTACAGTGCTTGTATTTATAGCAGTTTATCCTTAGAAAATTTGTTTAGGACATTTAAGATCCAAACTATGGCACTTTGCAAAGTGGGGGATACTATAAACTATAAAATATATTGCTAAGAAAGGCTGCACACCTGTATTAGTCAGGGTCCTCTAGAGTCACAGAACTTATAGGTAGTCTCTATATAGTAAGGGAATTTGTTAATGACTTACAGTCTGTAGTCAAACTCCCCAACAATGGTCAGCAGTAGCTGTGAATGAAAACCCAAGGATCTAGCAGTTGCTTAGTCCCACAAGGCTCGCAGGTGAAGAAGATTGAATCTTCCTCCTTCCAATGTCCTTATGTAGATCTCCAGCAGCAGGTGTGGCCCAGATTAGAGGTGTGCATACCACCACACCTGAAACTTGTGTCTTCCAGACTCAAGATCTAGATCACAGGTGAGCCTTCTAATTCTGGATTGTAATTCACTCTAGATATAGTCAAGTTGACAATCAGAAACAGCCACTACAATCCACACCATGTCAACTTGACACAAATAATATCTCATATCCACATGAAACAATAACAAGGTCATAAATACGCTTAACATGATATAACTATTCCTCATACAATCTCAAACACATTTATGAACTTACAATGGGACAATGTCCCTTGGAAACATTACTTTAGTATCTCAACTTAAATACCAACTGATGTTAAAGAAATTGGAAGACAAATATGTTCTTAACAAAATACAACAGAAGCATTTATATTACTTTATAATCCTCGTTTCTGTAGCTGGTAATGTGGTTTTAGCTGGTATTTATAACTACCTTTCTCTACTACCCATTCTGAGTTTCCTCCACCCTCTGCAAGCAACTCAGCAGGTCTTGGCTCTTTTCCTGGAGGAGTGACCCATACCTTCATTCCTGATGGGTTTGGATCCTTTGCCATCCTACTTGAATTAGGCTGTTGTAGTTTCCCATTGACTTTATTTATTTTTTTTCTCCTTTTTTATTTTTGATACTTTATGTACATTTCCAATGTTTCCCCTTTTCTGAGTCTCCTCTTTGGGTACCCCCATCCCCTCCCCAACCCACCTCTAGGAGGGAATTCCACCTCCCACCCCCACCCCCCATCCCCCCATCCCCATATTCACGCCTTGACATTCCCCTTTACTGAGGCCTCTAACATCCTCAGGCCCAAGGGCCTTTCCTCTCTCCCTGATGGCCATCGAGGCCATCCTCTGCCACATATGTGGTCCAAACCATGGGTCCATAGATGTGTATTCTTTGGTTGGTGGTCCA
>JAPYYD010007623.1:0-10111 GCA_028551405.1 Uromys caudimaculatus
AATGGAATGGCTGATGCACAGGCAGAGACTAGTCTGCTGGTTCACACTTGCCACCACACTGTCATGGCTGACAGCTGTCACGTACAGTGGGAAAGAAAATCTGACAAACACCAGCACTTGAAAACCTACCTATCTATACATGTTGATTTCTTTCTGGGTGTAACAGCAGGACATCCAGCCAGCTGAGTGGTAGCATCACCACTGTTTGAAAAACACCTCCATGGATCAGAGGGTGAAACAGGGCCAAATCAGTCTGTTAACTCTGGACACAAACACTGCAGTGTGTTTGCTGAAATGTGAAATAACCTTAAGTATTCAACAGGCTTACATAGTGAAATTTACAGCGTCTGATAACACAACTGAAAATACTGATAATGTGTGTAAATTTTCGGGAAATGTACACTAGAGAAAATAAGTACACCCCTGTCCAAACAGAGAGGCAAGCACTAAGAAGAAAAAGGAAAGTGAGCCCATTACTGATAACCTGATCAAGTGGCCAGACCTCTCAACCTGTTGCATGTGAGGTCATTAAGGGTTTATTTGAAATACTCAAACATTGCTATGAGGAGAAACAACCCAGACAGAATCCTTGTTCACCTCATCTTTATTACATTCCTTAACAAATATTGATAACAAAAAAACAAATCAGCAAATCCTCTTGAGGTTCTTAGTCTGACTGATAATGAAACTTTAAAAAGATATTGAAAACTTGAGGACAATGATTTTTATATTTTATGTGTTATTTTATGTGTATGAGTATTACATACTCCACTTCTGTGCCTGGTGCTGGAAGAGGTCCAAAGACGTCAGAAGGAGGTGTCAGATCTCCAGGAACTGGAGTTGCAGGATTATATGATCTCCCATACCTGTGCTGAGAATTGAACAAGGCTTGTCTGCAAGACAGAGTCCTCTTTACTACTTAGCTATCTCCCCAGTTTCTCAAGAACAATATCATTATAGTTTAATAGGAAAACTCTAATGAGTCAGGAGCTCCTGTTCTTGCAGAAGACCCAGGTTTGGATCCCAGCATCTATGAGGAGACTCACAGCCATGCATAACTCCAGGTCCAGGGGATCTGATGCCTTTTCTGACCTCTTTGGATACCAGGCACCCATGTGGTACACAGACATATATGCAGACAACATACACAGATGAAATTAAATAAATGTAAGGCGAGAAACAAAAGTGAAAAGAAAACCCTAGGGAGGTAAGCTGTAATTCCCATCAGCTGTCCTTGGGAAAATGATGGAGCATAAAACCAGGAGATGCTGGTCTTTTTTTTTTTAAATAACTTTTTATTTTATTTTTTTACACTCCAGATTTTATTCTCCCCTTCCACTCTCTGACTGTTTCACATCCCTTACCTCCTCCCTACCCCCTGTCTCTACAAGGATGTCTCCCCCACCCCACCCCCATCTGACCTCTAAACTCCCTTCAGCCTCCAGTCTCTTGAGGGTTAGGTGCATCTTCTCTGACTGAACCCAGACCCAGCAGTCCTCTGCTGTATATGTGTTGGGGGCCTCATATCAGCTGGTGTATGCTGCCTGGTTGGTGGTCCAATGTCTGAGAGATCTCGGGGGTCCAGGTTATTTGAGACTGCTGGTCCTCCCTCAGGGCCGTCCTCCTCCTCAGCTTCTTCCAGCTTTTCTCTAATTCAACCACAGGGGTCAGCAGCTTCTGTCCATTGGTTGGGTGCAAATATCTGCATCTGACTCTTCAGCTGCTTGTTGGGTCTTTCAGAGGGCAGTCATGATAGGTCCCTTTTTGTGAGCACTCCATAGCCTCAGTATAGTGTCAGGCCTTGGGGCCTCCCCTTGAGCTGGATCCCACTTTGGGCCTGTGGCTGGATCTTCTTTTCCCCAGGCTCCTCTCCATTTCCATCCCTGCAGTTCTTTCAGACAGGAACAATTATGGGTCAGAGTTTTTGACTGTGGGATGGCAACCCCTCCCTCATTTGATGCCCTGTCTTCCTGCTGGAGGTGGGCTCTAGAAGTTCCCTCTCCCTATAGTCAGGCATTTCATCTAAGGTCCCTCCCTTTGAGTCCTGAGAGTCTCTTATTTCTTGCTTGGGAGCAGGAGGAGGGAGCAGGGAGGCTGGGGAGTGAGGCAGGAGGAGGGAGCAGGGAGGCTGGGGAGAGAGGCAGGAGGAGGGAGCAGGGAGGCTGGGGAGAGAGGCAGGAGGGAGGAGCTGAGCCAGTGGAAGAGAGTGAGAGGCAATGGTAGCCACCTGGAAAGAAGGCATAGGCGGTATAGACTGGCAGCTCTATGAATACATATTTGATCATTTAGATAATTGAACAATCTAAAATACACATTATCAAGAAGGCTCAAGAGGAAACAAAGTTTTAATAGCTTTACTATCTACTGAATATGATTTTCTTACTGTTTTTTTTTTCTTCTTGATTTCTGAGACAGAGTTTCTCTGTGGAGACAGGGTTTCTCTGTGTAGCCCTGGTTGTCCAGGAACTTGCTCTGTAGAACCAGGCTGGCCTCCAACCTGCTCTGCCTCTCTAGCACTGAGATTAAAGGCCTGTGCCACTGCCCAGCTTAAATACAGTTTTCAATTAAAAAGTCTTGCAACAAAGAAACCCCAGAGCCGTCACTACTAATTGTCACCAAAATGTTTCAACATCAACATTTCTAGAGTGTAGGAAGAAGAAAATTCAGTACCAATTTATGTTCTGAGGCCTGTGTTAACCTGATACCAAAATTAGATGAGGATATTCACAAGAAAACTACCAATAAATATCTCCATGAATGTGCGTGAGAAACCCTGATAAAACAATAGCAAATAGAACGTAATAAAAAGGTTTATTATACAGTGACCAAGTGTGCTTAGTCAGGAATGGAACCCTGGTTTAATGTTCAAAATTCAATCACTATGAACCACCCTATTGACAAAATAGAGGGAAGAAACCTCTGTCACCTCAATAGATGCCAAACAAAACAAGGGCTCAACTAGCCACCCATCCATGACTAAGGCCCAAGACAAGCCCTCACTTCTTATATTACATATAACAATATATATACTAGAGATCCTGTTCAATGCAGTAAGATTGAAAACAAAAGAAAAAAGGAAAACACAGAAGATACACAGGCTAGAACAGGAAAATCTTACAGATTAACATGGGTACACTGAAAACTAAAAGTACTGCTTCAATATGTAATGACCCAAAGACAAGGTCATGTGATTTGATATGGTTAAGATGACAAATCTTTTCAGATTAACCTATAAATACAATGAATTTTCCACATAATTGTGGTTTTTTTAAATTTTAAAACAAAACCCAAGAAGCTATTCCTACAATTGGAAATGTAAAGGATTACGAATAGACATAAAATAAAAAGGGGGAAGAGAGGGATGGAGGAGCGATAATAGAGAATTCCCACCACTTATCGCCATAATTATCAACAACTGGGAGAAAGGACAGGCAGGGCAAGGAACACAACCCAGAACAGATCCCTAGAAGAACAGTCAATTAACTTTCAGCAGCTACCAAGGAACTTCAAGGGGAGTTTTCTGCCAATGGTGCTGAGTACCTATCTATATGGAAAAAAGATCAATCTTAACTCTCATCTTCACCTGCATGTAATATCAACTTGAAGTGGATTCAGATCCAATCACAAGAAACAGCTTAAAGACAGCATAGAGGATCTACTTATCTCATAATTTCTTAGAACCAAAGGAAAAATTAGCAGACTGGACCTTATCAAATGTACAACAGCTGCCCTTAGAAAAACACAACAAAATGATTAAGCAAGTTGGCCCATAGGCCTGTGCCTGTGAACCAGTACTTGGAGAGCAGAGGCCCCAGCCCCAGGCACAAAGCAGGCCTGGTCTACAGAGTTTCAGATCAGCCAGGGATACAGGGTAGGGCAAGATCCTACTATCTCAAATACCAACCAAATAAAACACCACAAGTGAAGAGAGTAAGTGAAATCTGGGGTTGAAAATGTCATACATCAGCAAAACAAGTTATCTGACAAATGGCTTGCTGATAGGAAAAAAAAATGTAAGGAACTCAAGATTCTTCAATCCAATAAAAATGGACCAAAGGTTTATTCAAATGCTTCAACAAAACACACACGCCAATGAACATCAGAAACGGCACACAGTAGCTTTAGAATGTAGAGGTGCAAACCAAAGCCACAGGGCTATGTCTCCACTTGAAGGAGTAAAGCTCAAAGTATCAGATGCTGGTGAGGATGAGGAACAACTACACAGCTCACCTAAGAGCTGGCCAGAGAGTAAATGTGCAAACACCACGACGGTTGCTCACCAAACTCATGAAGAGCAATTCACGGTGAAAATTTTGCCCAAGGGCAAAACATTTCCACACAAGACCTGCACATAAATTCTCCCAAACTGGGGCCAGTATGACAGGGCAGCTGGTGAAGACTCACCAAGCTGATAACCTGAACTCACATGGTAGGAGGAGAGAAAACAGCACCCTTACGTTCACCCCCACACGCGTGTTCCCCTACATGGTAAGTAAAAATGTAGAAAAATGTTCTTAACTCCAAAACTGGGTAAATGGTGGAATGCTACCTAGAGAGAAAAAGGAACCTATTTACTCATTCAAAGTGAATAAACCTTTTAGCCAACATGTGACAGAAAGAGCTTGACATGGACAGACCACCTGGATAATGCCAGCATCTGACAGGAGGGCAGCAGGACGAAGGCACCGATGCCCCAGCATGCCACTGTACCCACCCAGTCAGCTACGCTGGGACTCTCTCATCCCTACAGAAACACTGGATCCATGAACTTACTGTAATTATCAAAGTACGGCCATCCCACTGATGGACATGTCCCTTGTGACCCCACTCTCACCTGCTTCAGCCAGTGGTCTTGGTGCTGAAGGTTGCCTCCCGTGAAGCCTGGGACAACCTTGGGACAGTCACTGCTCTTCCCTTGCTTTGAACTTGCTCCCCAGAGCTCAGCCCATCATAAATTTCAGATCTTTGCTCAACTGTCGCCTCACAGAAAGGACTGTCTACAAGACCTGAATTAGGCTGAACTTTTTCCTACTCCGAGATCCCGGCCCCCTTACCACTCAGCCTTTATGGCACTCTCTGTATTCTAATGGCGCCAAGTTGAGCATTCCTGATCTGAAAACCTGCTGTCTAACGCTATAATCGGAAATGCTTTGAAGATTGACATGAGGTCTCAAGTGGAAAATTCAGCACCTGACCTGATTGTTTCAGTGCAGATGCACTAAAAATATCACAAAATTAATTTTCAGGCCATTCATGTTAGACATAAATTTCATGTCTAGATTGGGTTCCTTCTCCAAAGATACTCATATGTTTATAATGTTCTAAGTAAAAACCAAACCAAAACAATAACAACAACAAAAACCCCTGAAACTGTAAACCGTTCTGGCCCTAAGGGCCATGGGAGAGAGATGCTCACCCCTTCCCTACTTGGGTGGTGAGTGCCTTCCACACTGCAGAGAACAGCTCTCAGAAGGCAGACTCCCTCTCGGTTCTCACAGAGCAGTGTTAGGAGACAGTTGTGGGTTTACTTCCTGCTCCCCCCCCCACCCCGCGCGCCTAATGAATGCTAGATGGTGAACATTTGCTGAGTAAGCAAGCGATTCAAGCTCAGGCATGGAACCCACCTGCAACTGCTGCTGTAGGTGGGTGATTTCAGCAATCCTCAGCTCTCCAGACTTGTTTGTGCTTTCAATTTCTTGCCTCTGGGTTGCCAGTTGACACCTGATATCCTGAAGTTTTCCTTCTAGCTGATGTTTTTTGTCATTCTTCAATAAAGGAAAGTGACAGGGTGAGTGTGAGGTCAACGTCCCAGGGCTGGGCTGACCCAGTGCAAGCCACACTCACCAGAGCTTTTAACTCAAACCCCAGAGTCTTCCTCCTGCCTTCAGGACCACGATGCCCTCCTGCTCCTTGTTCCTCTGATTCAGGAGTTCCTGTCTCTGGTTCCGTTCCCATTCAAGTTGTCGCTGCCATTCGAGTTCCCGTTTTGCCACCTGTGGTTACAGACAGCCTATTAATGTCTGAATTCTGACACTATGCAATGTTTCTTTTTAAAAATGCCTAATAAGCCCTTTCCTCTAAAGGGGAAACATCTTGCACTGCAGGGCTCACCTATCACTGGCTCTGACTGAGTTACCTTACACAGAGCCCTTCCCCACTCCAGCCCATCCATTCCTCATGTCTCCCAGAAGGCACAGTGAGCTAAGTAAATGTTTCCTTGTTTGCAGACTCAAGGAGGAAGGAAATTTTTTGTATCTACTAAATCAAACTAAAATCCTCTAGGACAAAACCAAATAAACTTGATTTTCTTCTGTTGAAAGAAAGTTGCTACCTGTCATTGAATGTTCCTTGTCCCTATGATGACAGAGACCATCCATAGGTGTCTGCATGGCCTCACTGGTTATCCATCCCTATTTAACTATTTGAGTTACATTCAGATTTCCACACTGGGCACACTAAACATATCCGTACTGGCTGGTTTTGTGTCGACTTGACCTAAGCTAGAATCATCAGAGATGAAGAAGCTTCAGCTGAAGAAATGCCTCCATGAGATCTAGCTGTAAGACATTTTCTCAATTTGTGATCATCAGAGGAGGGTCCAGCTCATGGTGGGTGGTGCCATCCCTGGGCTGGTTGTTCTGGGTCTATAACAAAGCAGGCTGAGTAAGCCAGTATGCAGCACCCTCCATGGCCTCTGCATCAGCTCCTGCCTCCAGGTCCTGCCCTGTGTGAGTTCCTATCCTGACTTCCTTTGGAGATGAACAGCAATGTGGGAAGGAGAGCTGAGCAAACCCTTTCTCTCCCCAACTTGCTTTTTGGTCATGCTGTTCTGTCGCAGGCATAGAAACCCTAAGACAACATCTCCAGTTTTAAAGGCCTGGGATTTCCCCCTTCCTAATCATGCATTTTCTTCTTAAACATAAAGGCTGTAGTTTCAGAATGTCAGCCTGGTCTATAATAACTGCTAGGCAGGGTACATGGCACTCAGTGTGACTGCCCCTCACGTAGCAAGCGCTTAGCTATACTGTGACACCCTGGAGGACAGACAGAGCACTGGGCCATCTCTGTATCTTCAGGGACTAGTGATGTCTGCAAGTGCTTAGCCCTGCTGTGTTCCATCCCCAGCACCAAATAAATGAACATAAACCCCTGTTATTATCTGTATGTAATTGATAAATGAACATAAACCCCTGTTATTATCTGTATATAATTGCTTGAATGCAAAGCTGCTAATGACTACACACTGTTTCTGAAGCATTAACTAGCAGTTGATAACACAACTTTGTTTTAAGATTTATTTTTATTTTATGTGCATTGGTGTTTTACTTGCATGTATGTTTGAAGGTGCCAGATCCTCTAGAATTTGAGCTACCGACAGTTGTGAGCTGCCATGTGGGTGCTGGGAATTGAATCCTGGTCCTCTGGAAGAACAGCCAGAGCTCTTAACCACTGAGCCATCTCTCCAGCCCCACCAAAACCTTTTAAAATAAGGAAACCTTGTCTTTCTATTTGGTTCACATGGGAGAACGGTGGCAGTGCTTTTGTAGCAATACACTCAAGAGAGACAAGAAACGGCTTCCACTATCCGGGTGGAATTTACCCCACCAAATTCACCCCTCCTGTTAACAGGCAATAAAGACAGTCTATAAGTTAGCACTCTCAGGCACTGGGAGAAGAGTGGATGGGGAACAGCGGTCACTGGGTCCTGACATGTTTTGGAATAGATGGTGGTGGTGACTAAGCAACTCTGGATAAGGACAGGGCAGTTGGAGGCCTGACTCTCAGCCTGCTCACCTCCACCTCTTGATCTCCTTCCTTTTCTCCTCCTCTCGCTGCCTCTCCAGCTCCCGCTGTTTTTCTCTAACTCTAGCTGTCTCTTGTGCTCCTGTTCCTGGCCTTTGCTCTTTCCTCTCCTGCTCGGCGCGCTCCAGCTGGGCCAATCGCTCTTGCTCTTTGCGCTGCTGCTCCAAGAGGGCTTGCCTGCGCTTCTCCAGCTCCAGATTGCCTCGCTCAAAGTTCTCCCGCTTCTTATCTTCAAATGTCACTTTAAAACAAAGCAGACAGCAATCATGGAAAAACCATTGCCAAAGAAAACCTCAGGTGCATAATGCAATACAAACCCAAACCCAGAACCTCCCAGGTCCCTAGGATGCCCTTGATTGCAGGGGGAAAAAAGCAAGGCCAAAATATACTGACAGTGTCCTTTCTTGCTTAAAATCATAAATGGATCTTTATTGCCAACAGAAAAAGACAATCCCAAATCTAAGAATCTTGGGTTTGGCAACGACACTTCATTCCACCGTTACCAGAGTGCGGCAGCCTCACACACAGGGACAGATGCTTCTGTCCTCTCAGCCCCACTCCTCTGACTCATTCTTCAGAGATGCACTTCCTACACTCTTCTCCATGTTGGTCAACTACAAGTAGACTTAGCATGCACACACAAACTCTCAGGTCTCTGGAGTGATTCATTTTTCTGTGCCTTACAATCTTAATAACACTCAGAGAGACTCAGGAAGATTGCTGTGAGATTGGCCAGCTTGAGTCACATACCAAGACCTTTATGTTTCAGAAAATGACCAACATAATATAATATTCCTGAGATAATCATAGCGATATTTAAACTTTTCAGTATGCTTAACATACAGCCTTGCTCACAGGTCATTTACAGTAAGTATTTTATTACTGAACCAAACTGAAAAGCAATGTAATCATCTGGAAGAGTGAGCACCTCAGCCAATCAATTAAGTGGGGAGCATGGAAAAGTCAGCCAGGTGACACTGACACAGTAGTTAGAACAGAGAGACTTAATAAATTTAAACTGCTTCTGAGCAGCATTATCATCTCATTCATAATTCAGAGCCATGTCATCGCAGACTAACTTAATAGCAAAATAGATTTGCCATTAAAATGAGGGTTATTTAAAACTCAGCTCACATTAAAACTAAAATATGTTCCTTTGGTTAGCAAAATCAAATAACGATTGGTGATTCTCATTTTTACTGCTGCATTGGTGATACCAAGAAACCACCTTAACAGCAAAGTTTAGTGTTCTAGTTCCATAGAACACACCTATAAAAGTTTTGTTTCACAGGAGGTGATCAGATCCCACTTCAAGGATGGCATAGAAGTCCATTACAGCATTCTCTTCAGCAATTCCAAAAGCGCCTGCTCCTGCCAAGTGTCAGACACTAAGTGCATCCGTCCCATCTCCATTTCTACCATCTTGTGCTAAGGTTCCCTCAGCTCCTCAGTTTCAGGGGCCACTCACCAGGCAGCTTCTTTTCTAACTGCTGCTCGTCCTCTGACGATAGCTCCTCAGGCAGCCTCTGATCCACAGAAGAGGAGCTTATGATGGACATCCCACTGCCAGAGCGAACTCTTCTGCAGAAGAGTGTCACATAAAGCTATGGGCAATACCGGACAGAGGAAGGAAGGGCTGACTACCTCACACCATGGAGCAGGTGTGGAGCAGAAAGTAGATTGGTTTTCTCTTCTTACAAACTTTTTAAAATGTCATTAGATTCTGAGTGCCAAGCTTGCTCAAACTGTCACTGGCCGAGATGCAGCTCAGCGGTGGCACGTGCTTGCACGTGTAAGACCTTGAGTTTGACTTGATCCCAGGACTCTCCAAACCATCATGCTCCCCAAAACCAACGGACAATTTAGAACTACCCCATGAGTTAGAGTGACCCATGAGGGCTGGCCATGTCACCACTCAGTGCTGAAGTAATTCTCAGCTTGCCCACGGATGGCACCAGTGCAGCTAACTGGGGTCAGAGCCTTCCGTTTAGAAACACTATCTTCACATCCTCGCCAGCATCTGCTGTCACCTGAGTTTTTGATTTTGGCCATTCTGACTGGGGTGAGGTGGAATCTCAGACTTGTTTTGATTTGCATTTCCCTGATGACTAGGGAAGTTGAGCATTTCTTTAGGTGTTTCTCAGCCCTGAGAATTTCCTCAGTTGAGAATTCTCTGCTTAGCTCTGTTCCCCATTTTTTGATAGGGATATTTGGTTTTCTGGAGTCTAACTTCTTGAGTTCTTTGTAAATATTGGATATTAGCCCTCTATCGGACATAGGATTGGTTAAGATCTTTTCCCAATCTGTT
>JAPYYD010007624.1:0-10111 GCA_028551405.1 Uromys caudimaculatus
GTGTTTCTTTAAGGGTGTTAATTTCTTTCTTAAAGTCTTCTATCATCATCATGAGAAATGATTTTAAATCTGAGTCTTGCTTTTCTGGTGTATTGGGGAATCCAGGGCTTGTTGTGGTGGGAGAGCTGGGTTCTGATGATGCCAAGTAGCCTTGGTTTCTGTTCCTTAGGTTCTTGTCCTTGCCTTTTGCCATCTTGTTAACTCTGATGTTAGCTGATCTTACTCTGTCTGGCTATGGCTTTTCCCTCCTGCAGGCCTCTGTATCAATACTCCTTGAAGACCAGCTCTCTCCGAGAGGTGTTTTTTCCATGCTCCTGGGAGAGTAATTTTCTCCCCGTGCTGCTTGGCTATGGAACCCTGGTGACCCAGGCAGAGGTCTCCTGCAGCCGATGGGATCCAGGGGGTTTCTATGCCCGCCTACCTCAGTCCCTGGTTCTCGCAGGTTCGGGCGGTTCCTGGTGAGCTGTGGAGCTTGTCTTGGCCCCACTCCCGGCTTTTCCGAGCTCCTGGGAGAGCAGCTTTCTCCCGGCGCTAATTGGCTATGGAGCCCTGTGGCCCAAGCTGAGGTCCCCAGCCGCCAATCGAGGTCCCATTTATTAATTGTTGAACTTAGTGCCTGAGCTATGGGTGTTCTGTTCGGGAAGTTGTCTCCTGTGCCAATACGTTCAAGGCTAGTCCAAAATTTCTTTTCATTTAAATTTAGTGTATTCTGTTTTTCATTGAGGTCTTCGACCCACTTGGACTTGAGTTTTGTGCAGAGTAATAAATATGGAACTACTTGTACTCTTCTATATACAGACATCCAGTTACACCAGCCCCATTTGTTGAAGATGCTCTTTTTTGCATTGTATGGTTTTGGCTTCTTTCTCAAAAATCAAATGTTCGTAGGTATATGGGTTTGTTTCTGGGGTTTGATTCTATTTCATTGATCACCCTGTCTGTTTCTATACAAATGCCATGAAGTTTTTATTGCTATTTCTCTATAGTATAGCTTAAAGGCCGGGATGGTGATATCTCCAGAAGCCCTTTCACTGTACGGGATTGTTTTAATTGTTCTGGTCTTTTTGTTTTTCCAAATGAAGTTGAGAATTGTTCTTTTTAAAGAATTGAGTTAGAATTTTGATTAAAATTGCATTGAATCTGTAGATTGCTTTGGGTAAGATGGTCATTTTCACTGTTAGTCTTCCCCATCCATAAGCATGAGAGACCTTTCCACCTTCGGATATCTTTTTTGATTACTTTCTTCAGAGACTTGAAGTTCTTACTATACAGATCCTTCCCTTGCTTAGAGTCACACCAAGATGTTTTATATTATTTGTGGCTATTGTGAAAGGTGTTGTCCCCTAACTTCTTTCTCAGTCCATTTGTTGTTTGTATAAAGGATGGCTACTGATTTATTAGAGTTAATTTTGTATCCACCCATGTTGCTGAAGGTATTTATCAGTTGTAATTCTCTGGTAGAATTTTTGAGGTCTCTTATGTATACTATCACATCACCTACAGATAGTGGTATTTTGACTTCTTTCTTTCCAGTTTTATCCCCTTGATTTCCTTTTGTTGTCTTATTTTTCAAGCTAGGATTTCAAGTACTATATTGAAGAGAGTGAAAGTATGGACAGTCTTGTCTTGTTTCTGATTGCTTTAAGTTTCTCTCCATTTAATTTGATGTTGGCTATTGGCTTGCTGTATAATGCCTTAATTGTGATTAGGTATGCACCTTATATCCCTGGTCTCTCCAAGACTTTGAAAAGAAAGGGGTGTTGTATTTTGTCAAAGGCTTTTTCAGCATCTAATGAGATCAGCATTTTTCAGCATCTAATCATGTGGGATTTTTTTCTTTCAGTTTTTTTATAAGTTGTACTACAATGATCTATTCTCATAGATTGAACCATTCCTGCATCCTCAGATGATGCCTACCTGATCATCGCATATGATATCTTTGATGTGTTCTTGGATTCTGTGTTTGAGTATTTTATTTGAGTATTTTTGTATCAATGTTCATAAGGGAAATTGGTGTGACATTCTCTTTCTTTGTTGAGTCTATATGTGGTTTAGGTATCCAGGTGATTATGGCCTTATAGAGTGAGTTTAGCAATCTTTCTTCTGTTTCTTTTTTGTGGACTAGTTTGAGGAATATTGGTATTAGCTCTTCTTTGAAAGTCTGGTAGACTTCAGTGCTAAAACATCTGAGCCTGAGTTTTTTGTGGTTAGGAGACTTTTAATGACTGCTTCTATTTCCTTAGGGATTATAGGACTATTTAGATAGTTTGCCTGATCTTGATTTAACTTTAGTAAGTGTTATCTGTCTAGAAAATTATCCATTTCCTTTAGGCTTTCTGATTTTTGTGGAGTACAGGCTTTTGAAGTAAGACCTAATGATTTTTTGAACTTCCTCAGTGTCCATTGTTATGCCTCCCTTTTCATTATTGATTTTGTTTATTTGGATATATCTCTCTGCCTTTTAGTTAGTTTGTCTAAGGGTTTGTCTATCTTGTTGATTTCCTCAAAGAACCTGCTCTTGGTTTCATTGATTCTTTGTATGTTTTCTTTGTTTCTAATAGATTGATTTCAGCCCTGAGATTGATTATTTCCTGCTGTCTACTCCTTTTGGGTGTGTTTGCTTCTTTTGTTTCTAGAGCTTTCAGGTATACTTTTAAGTTGCTAGTATGAGAATTCTCCTATTTCTTTATGAAGGCACTTAGGCTATGAACTTTCCTCTTAGCATTGCTGTCATTGAGTTCCATAAGATTGGATATGTTCTGCCTTCATTTTTGTTGAATTCTAGAAAGTCTTCAATTTCTTTTTTTGTTTGTTTGTTTTTTGTTTTTTGTTTTCTTGGTTTTTTTCCCTTACCCTGAGATCATTGAGTAGAGAGCTGTTCAGTTCCCATGACTGTGTAGGCTTTCTGTTGTTTCTGTTACTGTTGAAGTCCTGCTTTACTCTGTGACGGTCTGATAGGATACAAGGAGTTATTTCAATTTTTTGTATGTGTTAAGGCTTCATTGTGACCAAGTATATAGTCAATTTTGGAGAAGGTTCCATGAGGTGCTGAGAAGAAAGTATATTCTTTTGTGTTTGAGTGAAATGTTCTGTAGATAGCTGTTAGGTCCGTTTGATTCATAATCTCTGTTAGGTTCACATTTTTTCTCTGTTTAGTTTCTATCTCGATGACCTGTCCATTGGTGAGAGTGTGGTATTGAAATGTCCCACTAATAATATGGGGGTTCATTGTGAGATTTAAGCTTTAGTAATGTTTCCTTTACAAATATGTGTGTGCCCTTTTGTTTGGGGCATAGATGTTCAGAATTGAGACTTCATCTTGGTGGATTTTCCCTTTGGCAAGTATGAAGTGTCCTTCCCCATCTCTTTTTATTACTTTTGGTTGAAAGTCTATTTTATTAGATATGATAGTGGTTACTCCAGCTTGTTTCTTGTGTCCATTTGCTTGGGAAAACTTTTTCTAGCTCTTTTCTCTGAGATAATGCATATCTTTGCTGCTGAATTGTATTTCTTGTATGCAGCAGAATGATGGAGCCTGTTCACACAACCACTCTGTTAGCCTGTGTCTTTTTACTGTGGATTTAAGCCCATTGACGTTGAGAGATATTAATGACCAATGATTGTTAATTACTACTATTTTAATGTTGTTGGTGGTTGTGTGTGTGTGTGTGTGTGTGTGTGTGTGTGTGTGTGTGTGTAATTAACTTCTTTTGTTTTTCTGGTGTGGAATTATTTATTTATGATTTCTTTGGTGTAGTTATCCTCCTTGTGTTGGAGTTACCTTCTAGTATTTTTGGTAGGGCTGGATTAGTGGAAAGATATTGTTTAAACTTGGTTTTGTCATGAGATATCTTGTTTTCTCCATCTATAGAGATTGAAAGTTTTGCTGGATATAGCAGCCTAAATTGGCATCTGTGATCTCTTAGAGACTGTAAGACATCTCCCCAGGCCCTTCTGGCTTTTAAAGTCTGCTGAGAATTTAAAGTCTATAATTCTAATAGGTCTGTTTTATATGTTATTTGGACTTTATCCTTCATGGCTTTTAATATTCTTTCTTTGTTCTGTACATTTACTGTTTTATCATGTGGTGGGAGGATTTTCCACTCTATTTGGTGTCCTGTAAGCTTCTTGTATGTTTATAGGCATCTCTTTCTTTAGGGAAATTTTCTTCTATGATTTTGTTGAAGATGTTTTCTGGGCCTTTGTGTTGGGAGTCTTCTCCTTCTTCCATTCCTACTATACTTCGGTTTGACCTTTTCATAGTATCCCAAATTTCCTAATGTTTTGTACTAGAAACTTTTTAGCTTTAGCATTTTCTTTGACTAATGTATTAATTTCTTCTAGCATACCTTCTATGACTGAGATTCTCTCTCCTTCTTTTGTATTCTGTTGATGATGCTTGTGTCCGTAGTTCTTGTTCTATTTCCTAGGTTTTTTCCATCTCCCAGGATTCCCTCAGTTTGTGTTTTCGTTATTGCTTCTATCTCCATTTTCAGGTCTTGAACAGTTTTATTCATTTTCTTCACCTGTTTGATTGTATTTTCCTGTATTTCTTTATATTTATTCTCTTCCTTTTTAAGGGCCTCTACCTGTTTGATTGTATTTTCCTGTATCTCTTTAAGGGATTCACCCATTTCCTCATTAAGGGCCTCTATCATCTTTATAAGATTAAATTTAAGGTCATTTTCCCATAATTCAGGTGTATTAGGATTTCTGGGGCTTACTCCAAGTAGTAAGATTGTTGGGTTCTGGTGGTACCATATTGCCCTTGCTTTTGCTGATTATATTCTTAAAGTGGCTTTTAGCCATTTGATTGTCCCTAGTGTTGGCACGCCTGGTAGTCTCTGACAAGAGCAGGCCTCTGGGGATAGAGGTAAAACTGGCAGTTCCTGATGTCACCAGGCCTCTGGGATTGCAGCTTGCTGTCCCTGGCAGCAGCTGGCTTCCAGAGATGCAGGTAGAGCTAGTGGTCCCTGATGGTTGTGGGCCTCTTTTTGTCCTGGGCAGCAGCAGGCCTCCAGGAATGCAGGCAGAGTTGTGGCCCAGAAAATGGAGTGCAGAGCAGGCAGAGAGGAACTTGCTGCTACTGGGTTTGCCCAGGGGGGTTGGCAGGCAGGTAATTAATGTAGAGGTCTCACTTTATTATCCCTGATGGCTACAGGCCTGTGGGATTGTGGTCAGAGGTGGGGGTGGGGAGAGATTTCTTAACTGCCAATTTACATCATTTTCCTTCATATTATAACTGTCATTGTTGAGTCTCATGGAATATTATTCTTGGTATGTTAGTATTTGATACTAATTTGTTTTACACATATTAGTAAACATTTTATTAATATACATCTTAAATTCCATATGTAATGAAACTATAATCTCATTAAGTCTTTCTTTTTTATTATGGTTTGGATTTAAAAACTCATCAAATATGTGTGAAAGGCTTGGTCCCCAGCTAGTGGCACTATTTGGAAATGATTAAATCATGAACTTATCTCATCAGTGAATAGTTGAATGAGCTGTCAGTAGGTGTATTAATTAATTACTTGGCAGGTGTAATCAATTAATGTAATAAATTAGTTAATTAGGTTATTAATTAATTGTAGCTGTGATAAAAATACCCCGACAAAAACAATTTAAGGAAGAAAGGGTTTATTTGGCTTATGGTTCCAGAGGGATAGAATCCATCATTTCACAGAAGGCACAGCTGAGGGAAGCATGCTTACAAGAGGGGGAAGCTGGCAGATCACATTTCACCCACACAGAAGCAGAAAGTGGGAACACAAATTGGGGTTAAGCAGTAATCCCTCAAAGCCTCCCCCAGTGACTTACTTCCTCCAACAAGGCTCTGCCTCTGAGTTCCACAACCTCCTCAAACAGCGCCCCCAACTGGACCAAAGTTCAAATACATGAAGTTATGGAGGACATTCCTCCTGGAAATGACAACAGCAAGTGAGGTCCCTGAGAACATGACTTTGAAGGACATAATTTGTTCATGGCCTCATTTTCTTACACTGTCTCATGAAGTAAACATGCTGTCAGGAGGCCAATAGTCTTTCTTTGCCACACCTCCACTACCGTGATGATCTGTCCCACCTTAAAACCAAAGCAATAAAGGCATAGACTGAAACCTCTGAATCTATGAGTCAAAAATAAATGTCTCTTCCTATAAGCTAACATTCCCAGAAAGAAAGAAAAAAAAAAAAGTTATACCTGTGTTACAGGGTTTTTGATTATCATGCAGAGATAGGAAACCTAAATTGTTAGCAAAATATACAAGCTTAGATAGCTGTTGAGTTTGTCAGATGCAGCTAGGTGTGTCCTGAAGAGATGCAGTGTCCGTGCCTCTAAAAGCCCCCATAGACAAGAATTCTAAAGAATGGAAAGCTTCTGCCTATTTTAAGGCAAGTTGCTTGGGAGAAATCATGTGATCTTTTATTTATGACCCGAGGCAAAGTTAGCTGAATAGCCTTGAGCTACCCCACCATAAAGATTTGACCCCTACTGATTTGCACCCCCTACCATGACTATGACATGGTTCAGCCTGCCAAGAGTATAGAGGAAGAGCTAGAGACTTGAACCTTTGAGATCTCTTCTTCTCTCTCCCTCCCCCTTCCCTTTTCCATCTCCCTTCCCCCCTTTTCTCCTTCACCCCCTTCCCTCTACTCCCCCTGGAAGAACCTTCATGGAAGGTAACAGATAAGGATTTCCTCTTTGAGCCTGCAGGTTCAACAGAGACAGCACTAACGTGCTTACACAGTTAAAGGACAACCACCAGAAAGAAAAGAATGTAACAGATGAAGGAAGGACAGGAAAAACTTAATTTTTTTCCATTAATTAATTTATTTATTCATTTTACATCCCAATTGAAGCCCCCTCTCCTCCCAATCCCACCTCACACAGCCCATCCACCCTCCCTTTCTCCTCTGAGGAGGGGGAGGTTCCTCCTGGGTGTCAACCCACCTTGGCACCTTAAGTCACTGCAGGATTAGGCACATCCTCTCCCACTGAGGCGAGATGAAGCAAACCAGTTAGGGGAACAGGCAGGCAACGGGGAGTTGTTCTTGCTGACAGGAGCCTGGTATAACTATCCTCTGAGAGGCTCTACCTAGCAGCTCACAGAAACACATAGAGAGACCAACAGTCAAACATAGCAGGAGCTCAGGAAGTCTTCTGGAAGAGATGGGGGAAGGAATGAGAAACCCGGAGGGGGTAGGGACTCTACAAGAAGACCAATAGAGACAGCTAACCTGGATCTTTGGGAGCTCCCAGAGACCGAACATACATGGCCTGGACCTAGCCATGCCCCTGCCCACCCCCACATATGTAGCAGTTGTGCAGCTTGGTCTTCATGCAGGTCCCCCAACAACTGGAAAATTTTAAGTGAATAAAAAATATTTCCCTGCCAGTTTCATAGTCATATGAATACTTTTTTATTATTATTATTTCTAGGGCAAAAAGTACTATTCTCATGTGGGCAGTCTCCTAATTACCTTCCTATACTATTGATGTCGACAGAACACAATTACTCACACATTGCTCAGAAGCCCTGAAGGCTTAAACTCTGGGGAGAAGGTTCTTTTCCAACATTCCTTGCACCATCTTTTCTGAATGTGGTCCTGTTATTGACATCCCTTGCCAGCACGCAAAAGGGCATTTTCGACTATTTGACTAATGCATGTGTTGGACTCTGAGTACTCCTGCCAGAAGTGTGTTTGATAAAGTAACCCTCCCGATTCATTACAGCCTGTCACTGAAAATGGATTGCCTGGCTGCTGTGAAATTCATGTCCAATGCATCAGCACAAGAGTAACAGCAGCAACTGCTACAGAATTGTCTGGAAGAGTGAGAAAATGTGAAAGGGAGTGAGTGGCTGAGGAATAGCCTGCAAGGAAGACACCAGTTGCTTCGGGAGGCTCGTCATTCTGGAGAGCCTCAAAGGGATGGTTTCAGCGCCTTCTGAACAGCAGCGGCATCTTGCCCTGACTCCACAATCACACTCACTTAAACTGTGCATGCAACCATCATCTCTTCTGCCTCCCGTCGCAAAGGGCCAGTCCCTTACCATCCTTAACAGCTACCTTCTTTCTCCCCAATGTCAGTGTACTAATTCTTTAACAGCCAGAAGGCCTATCATCTCTTTAAATTTCTCTGTGTAGGGTTGAGGACTTGTGGGGTTTTATTTTTTCCCATATCAACATGTCTATTGGCATCATCCTTGTTCAGCTCATGTTTAGATAGTCATAGTGGTGAGATTTTATGGGTGTGATGTCTGATATTACCGAGGAACACAATATCACAGAAAACTTCTTGATCCTCTGACCATTATTATCCACCAATCCTTCCACAATGTTCCCTGAGCCTTGCGTGTGGAAGATCTGTAAATGTATGGACTAGGACTAGGCTCCACAACGCTACATTTTGATTGGTTATTGACCTTTGTAATGGTGTCCATCTGTTGCAAAGAGAGGCTCAGTGAGGATATGGGTGACTGAGGAATCCCAAGAGCAGAGCATGTGGTCTTCAGAGAAGAGCACACAAATTATTACCCAGCATTGACAATACTATCCCGTGCTCAGACTTGAAAACATACATACTAGCAATATTATAAAGACTACACAGGTTATATTTGGGAATATTGTGTAAATACATATATGTACGTAACAATAATTAATGTAAAAAGAGGCCATGAATTTTAAAAAGAGAAAAGAGAAGTGTATGGGAGGGTTTGGGGGAGGGAAAGAGCAGGGGAAATAGAATTATAATTACAGAAAGAAAAAGAAAGAAATATGCTTTTCTCCCAAGCTTTAGCTTTTCAGGACTCAACTTGCTTATAATAATATGTAGTTACAATATAAATAACTGATATTTTGTGCTATTTTAATAAATAAACCTGGAATATATATATAATATGTACATTAATTTATTCAAATAAAGAAGTGATTAAAGTAGGTACAGTGAGGCACACCTGAAAAGCCTCAGGATGCTGAGGCAGAAGAATTAGTAATTTGAAGCTAGACTAGAATACGTAGCAAAATTATGTCATATATGTGCATATATTTAAAGGAGAAATTGATATTTACAGTCTTTCAGTCTCTAACAATAGCCACCAATACATGAACACTTGTATGGTCCAACTGTCTGTTAAATGTCTAATATAAGAACTCCTGCAGGTTAGCGCCCACAGAGAAGCCAGTGTCACTGTCATTATACAGGTCAGAAAATATAGATATACAAATGTGAAGAGATGCAGTAACATCCCCAAGGCCACCCAGTCTGCTGGTCACACTTTTCTTACCTTAAGTCATTTTCCCAATGTCCCAAGTAACTCATATCACAGAGTCTTTTGAAGTATTAATAATGACTGTTATCTTGTAAAAACCTCTGTGATGGAATGGACATATCCAAGGGGCTACATTACCAAGAAGCAAAATTACAAAAGGATGCATGTTTTTTCACTGTATGTATGTTTGCGTGCTTCTCTCTCTCTCTCTCTCTCTCTCTCTCTCTCTCTCTCTCTCTCTCTCTCTTAGTCTATTCATATGTGCACATGTATGCAGGTAAGCTGCTTGTGCAGACATATGAGAAAGCCACAGGCTGATGTCAGAATGCCTTCAATGACTTCTCAACCCTGTTTTGTTGAGGCAGAGTCACTCAATGATCCAGGGGTTCAATGTTAAGACTGGACTAGCTGGCCAGAAAGGCATCAGGGTCCACCTGTCTCCATTCAACCGACTTTGGCTGGAGCCCCAGGCAAGTACCACAGTGCTCAGTTTTTGCCATGGATGCTAGAGTTCCAAACTCACATGCTTATGTTTTTGTAACATACACCTAACTCACTGAGCCATTTATCCAACCTACTGTGCAGCATATTTTTAAAGGACAAATTTCAAGATTGAAAAATATCAAGTATTTATTCCAAAAAAATATTAACCACAGAATTAAAAATATAACCATTAAAAATAAAACCACATTAAAAATATAACCACAGAATAAAAATCACTGAGATATATAGAAAGATAGACAGACAGACAGATATTCAAGCACCTAACTCAGTCCATGAATCAGTAAGTCCTCAGTTTAATTTTATAACATCAGTCTATTCTCCCTTTCTGCCATT
>JAPYYD010007625.1:0-10110 GCA_028551405.1 Uromys caudimaculatus
CTCACTGATAAGCGGATATTAGTCCAAAAGTTCAGAATGCCCAAGTTTCACTTAACAGTAACCACTGGACTGAGAGTGAGGTCCCAGATGGAGGAGTTGGAGAAATGTCTGAAGGAGTGGAGGGAATTTGCAGCCCCATGGAGGGAACAAGAATGTCAATGGGCTTGACCCCCCGCCGGTCTTCCTGAAGTTTGGACCACCAACCAAAGAATACACATCTATGAACCCATGGTTCGTACCACATATGTGGCAGAGGATGACCTCGATGGCCATCCGGGAGAGAGGAGAGGTCCTTGGGCCTGAGGGTGTTAGAGGCCCCAGTAAAGGGGAATGTCAAGGTGGGAATATGGGTTGGGTGGGTCGGTGGGTGAGAGGTGGAATTCCCTCATAGAGGTGGGGATGGGGAGGGAATGGGGGTTTCCAAAGAGGAGACCCAGAAAAGGGGAAACATTGGAAATGTAAATAAAGTATCAAAAATAAAAAAAATCTTTAAGCCAAAAAAATAAATAAATAAATAAAAGCCAAAAAAAAGAAAAAAAAAACGTATGTAAGTCATAGAAAGGAATGAAGGAAACATACACAAGGGGAGTAGATGGACGGTAACAATCCAACTCAGGGTTGATTTCAGTCAATTAGAATCAATGAGAACAGTGCAAAGAATCAACATCTCCCAAAGTTGGTTCTTTGAACAAATCAACAATATAGACAAACATTTAGCCAAACTACCTAAAAGGCAAAAAGATCATACCCAAATTAACAAAATCAGAAACCATTAGGAAACCTAATTGCCCCTATTCAAAGAAGCATTAGGTCTTACTTCAGAAGTCCACACTAATCAAAATTGTGAAATTTAAATGAAACAGATGATTTTCTAGACAAATACAACTTACCAAAGTTAAATCAAGATTAAATAAACCATCTGATTATTCCCATAACTCCTGAGGAAATAGAAGCAATCATTACAAAACTCCCATCCAGTTTTTTTTGGATCAGGGATAGCGTAAAGGGCATGATGTAGCTGTTAGTGTCTTCTGGTTTTATGGCGGATCCACCAGGATTCTCCACTGGAGGAATTAGTTTTATATGGTTTACAAGATTAGGATTCTAGTTGCTGCACCTAGAGTTACCATTGTTTCTGAACTAAGTTTCTGTGGTGCTTTCCTTCTTAAGGTGGCTCGTCTGGGTTCCAGAGAGAAAAGTCTTCAAAGAAAACTTTCAAGGAAAAGGAAGAGGTCAAAGAGCAAGGAAATCATATGTTTGACCTCAATGAACTAATATCATCTGAGGACTGTGAGATGTTCAGTTCTGATACTATTTTGCATCTTATTGAATAGCTCAGAAGGCAGAGCAAAGATCCTGACACCCTAGTGAAAATCTGGTGTGCAGTTTGTTCATCTACAAGATCAACGGAGTTTATAAAACATAGTTGTGAACTAGTCACAGAAGAAAAAAGTTTAAGAAATGATACTGTTGCACTACAAAAGGAAAGATCTCAAGTAGAGATTGAAAATACTAAATTGGGAGTAGAGCTAGGCAGTATGAGGCTCACAGCTGAAAATTCAGACTTAAAAGTTGCAATAAGGCTCCAAGCAAAGGAGAATGGACAGCTTCCAAGAACCCCATCTGACAAGGTTAAAGAAGAAATAAAGAGGTTAAGTAGAACCCGTCAGTGACGCAGAGTTTGGATGAAGTGAAAAGGAAAAACAATGAATTAGAAAAAGAAATGTCCAGGTTTAAGAATCTGTGAACAATGATGAAGGACTCAGATGTACATAAAAATGGAGAGTTTTTACATCATAGTGCTTCAAGAACAACTCACTGTGAAAAGGATGTGGCACTTAAACTAAGAGAGAAGCTTGCAAGTATTGAATAAAGCTACAGCAAGAACTATTCCACTGGCAGCGCCTGGAAGATGAAAATAACCTTCTGCAGCAGAAATCAGCAAATACAACAGCAGCCCAGGAGAAATGTGAAATGCTAGAGGGTAGAATAAAGCAACTTGAAGAGAAAATACTCAGCCTCAAAACCCATATGGACTAGAACATGATAAGGCACAGTGAGGTAGAAAAGCATAAGAAAGCCACTGAAGAGCAAGGTAGTAGTCAGTCAGTGGAAGAAATAAACAAAGTGAATCAATTATTACAGGTGACTATAGTCATCTGTCATGTGCTCTAATAAACACCTCAAATTTCATTTTCAGTGTTTTGTGGGTATGATTGTATGCGTTTCTTCTGAGCTTCACAGCAGTTTCTTTGTAGATTTCTGGAAAAAGAAATCATCTACTTTTATTGATAATCATCTTAGTTTTTGACTATTAGCACTAAATAATTTGTCTTTCAGAATTCTGGTATTCAATAGGGAATCATGTGATCCTTAAGATTACTTGAAAAATTGTGGGAAAGAGAATAACTGTGATGTGGATATGATAATGTACTTCAGTTGCTTATGAGTTTCATGCTTTACTATAAAATTGGGTTAGATTATTAATTTTTGAATTATTATATGAATACTTCAGGGATGAGGCTGTAGTTCCATGGATAGATACCTCTGTTATCCACAAGTGCCTGGGTTCAGTCTACAGCACTACAGAAAGAATTCATTAAAAAAAACTCTGCTTAAAGACACTTGATGTTGATGATAAAGAATTTGAACTCTGTAGTGGCTATTTCTGATTGTCAACTTGACTATATCTGGAGTGAACTACAATCCAGAATTAGAAGGCTCACCTGTGATTCAGATCTTGAGGCTGGAAGATGCAAGTTTCTGACCTGAATCTTGACATGGAGATCTTGAGGCATAGTGGCCATAAAAAGCTTAGGCTCAGGCAAAGTAGGACATACCTTTAATCCCAGGAGACTGAGGCAAGGAGATCTCTGTGTTCATGGTCAGCCTGGGACAAAGAAAGTCCCATATCCAGATGTGGTGGTACACACCTTTAATCTGGGCCACACCTTCTGCTGGAGACCTACATAAAGACATTGGAAGAAGGAAGATTCGCTCTTCTTCGCCTGCATACCTTGTGGGACTGAGCAACTGCTAGATCCTCGGACTTTCATTCACAGCTGCTGCTGACCATTGTTGGGGAGTTGGACTACAGACAGTAAGTCATCAACAAATTCCCTTACTATATAGAGACTACCCATAAGTTCTGTGACTCTAGAGAACCATGACTAATATAAACTCCAACCCCTTTCTCTTCAAATATAAAGAAAATTGTGCGCGCGCGCGCACACACACACACACACTAAAAAAAAAAAAAAAAGGGCTAGGGCCAGATGATTATAGCACAGAATTCTACCAACCTGTCAAAGAAGAGTTAATGCCAATACTTCTCAAACTATTTGACAAATAGAAGCAGAAGAAACATTGCCAAACTCATTATGAGGCCAAAGTCACCCTGATACCTAAGTCAAACGACTCAAGAAGGACAATTTTAGAACAATATTCCTTATGAACACTGATGCAAAAATACTCAACGTACAAAGAGAATCCAAGAACCCATCAAAGACATCACCCACAATGATAAAGTAAGCTTCATCCCAAGGAGGTAAGGATGGTTCAGTATAGGACAATCTAACAACACAATCTACCATATAAACAAACTAAAAAAAAAAAAAACCAACCATGTGTTCACCGCATTAGATGCTGAAAAACCCTCGACAAAATCTAAAACCCCTTCATGTTAAAAGTCTTGGAGAGATCCAAGATACAAGACACATACCTAAACACGAGCAAAGCAATATACAGTAAGCTGATAGAATCAAATTAAATGGTGAGAAATTTAAGGCAATTCCACTAAAATCAGGACAATTCAAGGCTGCCCACTCTCCTCTTAACTATTCTATATAATACTTGAATTTCTAGCTAGAGTAATAAGACAATAAAAGGAGATCAAGGGGATACAAATTGGAGAGAAATCAAAGTATTGCTATTTGCATATGATTTGTTCGTATACATAAGTGACCCCAAAATTCTATCAGAGAGCTCCTACAGCTGACAAACTCCTCCAGCAAAGTTGCTGGATTCAAAATAAACTGAAATAAATCAGTAGCCTTCCTTATACAATTGTCAAATGTGCTGAGGGAGAAGTTAGGAAAACAACACTCTTCACTATAGCCACAAATAATATGAAATATCTTGGTGTAACTCTAACCAACCAAGCAGAAGACCTAGATGACAAGAAGTTTAAAAGACTCTGAAGAAAGAAATTCAGGAAGATATCAGAAAATGGAAAGATCTCCCATTTTCTCTGATCAGTAGGATTGACAGTGAAAATGGCTATCTTATCAAAAGGATATTTCCTGGTTCTATCCATTTGCCTGCAAAATTCATGATGTCTTTTTAATAGCTGAATAGTATTCCATTGTGTAAAGAAACCATATTTTCAGTATCCATTGTTTGGTCGAGGGGTATCTGGTTGTTTTCAGTTCCTGGCCATTATGAATAAAGCTGCTAGAAACATAGTGGACCATGTCTCCTTGCAATATGGTGGAGAATCTTTTGTGTATATGCTCAGGGAACATAGAGCTGGGTCTTCAGGTACAACTATTTCCAATTTTCTAAGAGGCGAGAACTGCACTAGTCACTGAGCCATGAGCTTCCTACACGCTAGGCAGTGATTTTGTCACCTGAGCTGTGTCTACAGCTATTATCCTTTGTGCTCAGACCCAATTATTATTATTATTATTATTATTATTATTATTATTATTATTATTATTATTGTTATTATTATTGTTGTTGTTGTTGTTGTTGTTGTCAGAATCTCACTGTGTAACTTTCAGAGGCCTGTAATCAATCCTGCTCTTGGACATTTCGTAGAGCAAGAACAACAACACGCTCAGCCACAGGGATGTTTCTCTCAGTGGTCACTCTTTAGGCTTCCTCTGTCACCACTTCATCACAGAATTTCCAGCACCCTGATGCCTGCCTTGTCCATCTGCTAAAGCATCTTGGGGCAACTTTCAAAGGCTAAGCACAGGGCCTCAAAGACTAAACCTGCTAATCCACATCCCACATTGCAAGAAGACTTGCAGGTTCTTGCTGAATGCACTTTCAAGCACCTGTACATATGAGACAGATTATTTCTTCTTCTCCACTCATGCTGTTGTGACTTCTCAGTGTTATGTAATTGTTCATATTGATGAATAGGTGTATTTTGAGGGAGGAATGAGACAATCCTGGGCAAGGTTTGGAAATTAAAGACTTAGTTCTCGAGCTTGGAAGAGTTAGTATTTTTCCAATCAAGCCCTAATCAATCTTTGGCTTTGGAAGGAGGAAGTGTTCAATGGCTTTGTCCCAGGAGGAACTCCTGAAAAGTGCTCATGAGTTTCTGGTCAGTACAGGGAGAACTTTAGTCGAAGGGCAAAGCTTGTTTCCCGTGACATCACCAGTCACTCTTCTGTACATTCAATTGTAGCCTGGAGAGCTCTTGGCATCCCCTGTGACGCCACCAACTGATCTTAGGGAATTCAATCATTGCCTATAGAGTTTGTCTACAGTCCTGTTCACAAGACTGAGGAAAGCACAGAGAATAGGGAATATGAGAGATCAGAGAGGCAGAAAGAAGCTGTACTTCCATTGCAGAATAAAACAGCAAAGAGGAGGAGGTTCTGGGGAAGACATAGGAAGTCCTGGGCGGGGGCAGGGTACAGCGCTTCCTGGAAAAGGTGGACTTGAGCTTTTTGGGACACAAAAAATGGAGCTTCTGAGATGCTAATGAACTTCCCTGCTTATCATAATTCGTTAAGGTAAAGGAATGCAAAACATTAGTTTCTGCATTCCCAAAGCCAGTTGGTGACAAGGCCAATGCTGTTATATTGCAGGCTCCTAACTATTAAGTTTACTGGGCATAGGAGGTATAATATGGAGACAAAAGAAGTGCATGATGAGTCAGGAAGTGACTAAGATTTCCCAGGTTAGGGCGGGTCATCACAGCAGTTTACTTCCAGTTGTTTTTTTTTTTTTTTTTTTTTTTAGGTGGAGTAGCTATCTGTCAGTAGTAACAGGGAGAGAAATGGGCTTCTGACTACGTGACCTTATGTTCAGAGTTCCTCTGACCACTCTTCCTGAGAGTGATCTCTTAACTTTTGAATCATGTGTTGTGGGTGGCAGGCATTTGTCTAGTGCAGCCAAACAGCTGTTAGCTACAGTGGACCAAGACAGACTGAATCCTCTTGCAAGCTCAGCAGGTCTGTTGGTAGGGCGGTTGATCAGTCTGTTGACCCTGTTCTGCTCCTGCATGACCTTTTTATGGTATTTCAAAGTGCTTTTAATGCAAAATAAAAAAGTGCCAAGATTAATAAGTGTGGGTTGATACATACATTATGCATATGCTCCTGCTCCTGTTAAATGGGAAAGTTAGCAGCTTTTAGTTTCTGGCCCACACATAAGAAACTTGGGAAGAAGCATGCAGTCCTTTTGGAAATAATTTGTATGTAAACAAGCAGTAAATGGTGAACACATGGAATGAATCAGATTCCCAAATTGTGGGAAGTATAAGCTATACCCAGATAATGCAAGAAAATGAAGGTATTAAGTTTTCTTGTATTCAACAATTAGAAAATCAGGAAATTCAATTCAACAAATGTACAAACAAATATATACAGTAACCAAGGATGGATTTTACAGGTCCAAATCATTCATTTGAAATTAAAAGGAAACTAACGTAATCCATTACACCAGAAGGCTAATGAAGAAAGCTATATGATTTTATGGGTAGATACAGGAATATTTTTACAAGTGTGACACATATTTGTGATAGATACTCTCAGTCAAGGGGGAGTACAGAGAATTCAGCAATATGATATTTCCACCCCAATCAACTAAAACCATCTCTAACCGTAAGAATCTGAAAGTTTCTTCATGAAGATTGGAAATGAAAAATAGTACCTCTCACTGTAACATCTCAGACTTATTGCAACAAGTCAAAACCTAATGTAGAAGTTGTACCAATTGATAATGAAAGCATAAAACCATCAATTCAAATAAGACATTAAGTCTCCTTGGAATGTCTCAAAGAATTCATTTAGAAAATATTACATTAAGCAACTACATCACTTTTATAGAAGACAGTTTCCATAACATACAGAACTTAGTTGATTCCTTTTCTATGCTAGTGATTAACTTGTGGAAAAAATTTAAAATATATCACCATTAATATTTCTAGCAAGAAAAATAACAATCTTGGGTATAAACCTCACAAAGTATACACTAAACCTATACAAAGACAACTAAAAATTCTCAGATAAGAAAACAAAATGAGTAACAAGGTATTTCATAACCATGGATAAAAAGAGTCAGTTTGACCATGTTAACCAGTTTTTATTGAATTGTATGGATAATTCAAAGACTACATGAAATTTTCTATTTCAATAGTTGATACAATATGAAAGATGATTAAAAGAGCTGGAGTGGATTTATAAAATACCACAATAAAGATGTTACAACACTAATAAAGATGAGGCAAACAACCATGTGTCAGAGAGAAGGCCCAAGTTAGAGGAAACTCCTCTTTGACAAACAAAGCAGGTCCAAGAGATCATTTATAGTTTCTTGAACACTTCAGGATTCAGCAACTGGTTACAGGCAACAACTTTTGGGATAGCCCTGGCTCCAGTTGTTTGGGACCCACATAAAATCCCAACTAAACATCTGCTACATATGTGCAGGGAGGCCTAAGTCCAGCCTGGGAATGCTCTTTGTTTGGGGTTTCAGACGCTGAGAGCACCGAGGGTCCAAGTTAGCTGACTCTGTTGGGCTTACTGTGGGGTTCCTATCTGCTTTGGGGCCTGCAATGCTTCCTCTTATTCTTCCATAAGAATCCCCAAACCCCATCCATTGTTTGGCTGAGGTGTGTGCACTTGTCTCAAGTCAAGGCTAGGAGGAGCCTCTCAGAGTACAGTACAACCTTGCTAGTCTCCTGTCTGCAAGCATAAAAGAGTATCATTAATAGTGTCAGGGAGTGATGCTTGCCCCTGGGACAGGCCTCCAGCTGCTTTGGACTTTCCCTCAGTCTCTTCTGCAACTCACACTCATGGATTCCTTGTAAACAGGATAAATTTTGGGTCAAAAGTTTTGTGGGTGGGATGGTGTCCCTATGTCCCTACTGGAGTTCCTGCCTGGCTATAGGAGGTGGCCTCTTTAGGTTCCATATCTCCAATGTAGTGAGTCACAGGTAAGTTTATCCTCATAGATTCTTGGGTGGATCCCTCATCCCAGGTCTCTGTCTCTTCCAGGAGATAGCCCCATCTCCCCACCCCCATCAGTGGCAGATTTCCATGAATTCTCAGGGCTATCTATTTCTCCTGTCCCTCCCCTCCCCCCTCCCAAATTCCCCCATTCCCCTTCCCATCCCATCCCCCTCCCAGGTCCCTCCCTCCATCTACCTCTCATGACTATTGTATTCCCCCTTGTCAGATAGTTTCAAGCATCCTTCCTTCTGCCTTCCTTATTGTTTAGCTTCCTTAGGTCTGTGGAGTGTACCTTAGGTAGCCTAGACTTTATGGCTAATATCCACACTGACTGAGGAGTCTACTTGGTAGAGAGAATGGGTAGCACAGATCAAGGAGATGCAGAAGGAAGTGGACTTCCATCTCAGTGTAAACTAACAGTGCAGTACTGGGCCTGGGGAAGGTGCTGTGAGTCCTGGGCAGGGCATTGGAACTTCCTGGAGGAGGCAGGCTTGAGCTGGGCTTTCCAGTAATGGGCACAGGAAATGGAGCCTCTGGGAAGCTAATGAAGGTCCATGCTTATTGTTATTCCTTAAAGTCAAGGAATGCAAAACATTAGTTTATCCATCCCCAAAGCCAGTTGCTGACAAGGCCAACACTGATATCCTGCGAGCTCCTAGCTATTATGCTTACTGGGCATCGGGGGGGGGGGGGTATAACATGGGGATTAAAGAACATCAGGAGTCAGGGAGGGACTAAGATTTCCCAGGTTAAGGCGGGACATCACAGCACTCTACTCCCAGTAGCTTCTTTCAGGTGCAGTGTCCATCATGGAGAGAAATGTGGCTCTAGGTATGCAATCTTATGTTCTCAGAAGTCCTCTGACCAGCTCTTCCAATCTGGTTATCCTTAGCTTTCAGAATCAACAGGTGTGGAGCCAGGCTTTCTTCTAGTGCAGCCAAAACAAATGTCAGAGGCAGTGGATCAAGACAGAGACTGTATTTCATTGCCAGCTCCTAGGGTTTGGGAGTTTCAGTGGGCTGATTTCCTCAGTGTGTTGGCCGTGTTCTGACCCTGCATGACCTTTTAATACACAGATATGGGCCTAGAGTACAAAGCAGGAGATCTGAGCATCTCCAAAGCACCTGAGTGCTTGTAGACTGCGCCATTTTTCTGGTGGATTGTGAAACCACAGGCTCCAGGACTCTGAAGCCAAGTTGCACTCTGTGCATTTGTTAATAAGCCTGGAGAGGCCATCTCTGTGGTCCTCATTAGCCTGTGTAGGGAGGGAGGAGAAGCCCCTGGGTGATTAGATACACAGCCCACTACAAGTGATGGGCGAGGAGAGATCCACACAGGGGGCATCTCAGTCATAGTCCAAAATCTTTGGGGTGTCTCTGGGTTCCAGGCATGCTCTCTTTTGTTTTTGGACACATAGTGGTCTGCCCACCCTCTATGCCTCTTCACTGTGAAAGTACACTAGTGTGGTATGATCTACCATGGCTGTGGAGAGCTAGCAACCTCCCAGTCCTCTTCAACAAGCAGATGATGAAGGAAATGAGGGCCTGGCCACTTAGTTCCAGTTGATGACCAGTGAGAGAAATGAGCTGTGAGATCGCCTGATCTTCATCACAGAAGGATCCTTGGACAATAAGTAGTCATTGTTTCAAACACATGGTATCAGTCTAAGACTGCAATGTCACAGTCTTCTTACCCATTTAAGGTCTTGGGTTCCAAGTCCTAGAAGGCTGTACAGCATGTCCCCGAGCCTAACTCATGTCTCTAATTGCTTCTCAGAGGAGAGGCAAAACCTGACACTTAGGAAGTCCCCAAGCCTAACTCATGTCCTTAATTGCTTCTCAGAGGAGAAGCAGAACCTGAGGCTTGGGAAGGAATGAGATGGGAATTGGACTCTTCTGATTCTTCCAAATGAAAACCTGAG
>JAPYYD010007626.1:0-10110 GCA_028551405.1 Uromys caudimaculatus
CACTGAGAGGAGCTGTCTCTTCGAACTATCTTTGTCAGCTCCCTCAACAATATCCCTAATGAGTCCCCAATAGGAGAACACACTGTCGGGAACTGCACCCCGACCTTCCAATTTTAATTTCTCATTGAGGTCTCGACCGACCTTTTGCCATTTCCCTGGGTGAATTTCAGGACCATTCACGATAAACCAGGGACAAGTTACATCAATAAAACAAAAGAAATTAACATGATCCTTTTTCTTAACCCTAATTCCTCTCTCTCTCAGGGAGCCTTTCAAATCCTTAATAAAGGCTATTTCTTTGGATAATTTTTTACTCATCTCTGAATAGATGGACTACTTACCAGGGGACGACTCCCTCCTTGTGGGTCGTGGGAGGGGCCGCCTATAAACTTCTCTTCATCAAAAAATTGGGGCTGCGCAGCTGTCACTCTGGGGTCCGCTTCTGGGACTCTTACTCTGGGGTCCGCTTCTGGCACTCTTCGGGGTCCGTCTATGACAGGAAGGGGTTAAATCCTCGGGTCCCTGTTCGTGTGCCACTCTGCCCCGACCAGTGGGAGGAGTTATTGGAGGGATACCCGAGGAGACCCCAAGACCTGTGGGAGAGAATGGGCGAGAGAGAGAAGAAGGAGACCAAGCAAGCTCTTTCTCAAGGTCTCATTTAATTTTCAAAACTCATCTACTTTTATACATTACTCAAAAAAGGGGGAAACTCAGAGGCGGGGAGAAACAGGGGGTGTGAGGTAATGGGGAGGGGGTGGGCTCAGCCAACAGTCACAGTGACTCAGATGTTCTTCTATGACAACAGGGTGTCCTTGATCTTTGTGGTTTCATATTCAGTCACAGTGACTCAGTTGTTCTTTTATGACAACAGGGTATCCTTGATCTTTGTGGTTTCATATTCAGTCACAGTGATTCAGATGTTCTTTTACGACAACAGGGTGTCCTCGATCTTTGTGGTTTCATATCCAGCTTTCGGAATAGCCATAATATTTTCCAGTTCTTCTTGGCTTCATTTTCTCATGACCTATAGAGATCTCAGCATCTGGGGGGTGGCGGCTCCCAACAGTTGGTGTTAGTGAGCATCTGGAGTCTGCCTCTTTTGTCCCTGGGATGCTTCAGGTCTCCTGGTAGGCCTGCCATCCTGGCTATAGCAGACCACCTGTGGGCCTTCCAACTGGGATCTCTTCAGAGGTTCAGAGAAGCTGATGATCTATTGCCCTGGCTGCAGAAGATCTCCTGGGATGCCTTCAGACTGTTGGGTCTTCAGTGGAGCAGTCAAGGTGTTGTACTGTGTGAAGATGTCTCCATGCGGGCCTACAGACTGTTGTTTCTGTTTCCCTGTGTGCAGCAAAAGTTAATGGAAGCTTTCAGTCTGTTGGGTCAGAGGCCCTGCATGCCTTCAAGCTGTGGTGTCTTCAGGGGAGCAGACAAGCTGACACTCAGTTGCTCTGTTGTCCTGTGTACAGCAGGTCTCCTGGGATGCCTCAGGCTGTGGTGTCAGTTGCCCAACTGATCTAAGTGCAGTGGATCTTCTGGGATGACTCAGGATGTGGTGTCAACTACTGTGAGTGTAGCGGATCCTCTAGGTTGGGTCAGAATATGGCATGTTCAAGGGAGGAGAACAGCTAGAAGTCTGTCCCAGCTGATAGGCGTGACATTTTCTTTTAAAAATTGTTATCATTATTGTGTGTTTGTGTATGTGCATGGTGCGTGTGTTAGTATATATGTTTCTATGTAAATGTGCAGGTCAGTGGAAAACTGTGGCATGATTTATGTCCTTTTGTCTTTCAATTGGGTTCTGGGAATCAATCTCAAGTTCCTGAGTGGTACAAGTGCTGTACTCCTTGAGCCACCTTGTCAGCCCTGATATTTCATACTTGCACTTTGGATGTATTAATCCAATGACCTTTTCTTGTTCCCCTTTCTTCACTGTGAATCAAAGAATCAAAATGATCCCTAGGATGTGACTTATTTAATTTATCACCTGATAGGATGCAATGAGAAACCAAAGTACCTTCTGTTATATTCTTGCCCAAACTGCATAAGTTATGACTTTATTGCTATGAAGATACACCATGATATGACCATGGCAACTATTATAAGGTAAAACATTTAATTGGGGCTAGCTTACAGTTTCCGACTCTTAGTCCATTATCATCATGGCAAGAAGCATGGCAACATGCATGCAGACTTGGTGATGAGGAGCTAAGAGTTGTACATCTTTATCTACAGGCAGCAGAAGGAAACTGTGTGTTACAGTGGGTATAGCGTGAACATAGGAGACCTCAAAGCTCACCTACACATTGACAAACTTCTTTCAACAAGACCGTACCAACTCCAAAAAATGCCACATCTTCTAATAGTATCATTTCCTATGGGCCACTCATTCAAACACATGATTCTATGGGGACAATACCTATTCAAACCACTACACTGGAATCTAAATAAAAAGAAATTGGGTAATCTCAATTTTTGAAATGTTTTGTAAACTCCCAGGCTCTGCTTTGCCAAAGTGGATAGGTCACAGAAAGACAGGAAACTATAGTAGGCTTCAGTAGACTAAGAAGAAATAAGAATTAGTTGAAAAATGTGACTGAACATTGTGAAGAGCATCTTAAGATTTACCAGTGACATAATAATGGGAATGAGAGTTAGATGGCCCAATGCATTAATTTTAATTTCTTCATTCTTGTTGGGCCTCACCAAGAGGAGGGAGCACAAGCGTGGATGGAGTCCCCTGGTCCCGGTTTCTGCGGTATCCGCCTTGGCCACACGCCAGTTGTTGGGCCGCGGCAGGGGAGGGAATGCAAGCGGGGAGAGTAGTGCGGGCCGCCACGGCTACTCTCCCGCTCTGAGCCCGGTTTTGGCCATGGTGCGATCCCCAAGAGACCTGCCTGTTGGCACGCGTCCCGTATGGAGTCATAGTGTAATCCCCGCAGCTGTGGTCAGCATGCACTGCACCGCCTGGCCCAGAGAGTGGATCTCTCTTTGGGCTGAAAGTGTTACAGCTTGTTGGACAAAAGCTCTCAGACGCTGGGGCAGTTTTGCACCTTTATTCCTTCTGGATGGTGGGCAGCGGTCATGCACACAGAAGCGGGCAGGGCAGGCAGGTGAAGCAGAGAGAGAGAGAGCTACTCGGGTCGGCATGCTCTGATATACTGTTTGGGAGGGGTCAGGGGTTTGGTAACTGATACTTTCAATTGGCTTGGTTTGGGGATTGTGTAGTGCCTCATTTGCTTGTGGGGGACTCAGGGTTGCTTTCTACAAATCTCACATGCCAGGCCTCTCTCTATACAGGGGTTGTTAAGGCTGTAGCTGTTTTACAGGAGTCTTCCAGGAGCAGTGGCCAAAAACGTAATCTGGTCCCTTGTGAAAATTTCACGGGGTCTCACAGAATTTTTAGCCTGTGCTCAACCAGATGTCAGATTGCCTGCCACAGACCACTGCCCCACAGATTCTTAGTGTTATATTAGGATTACTTACAAAAGTTGCTTTTAAAAAATAGGAAATATATGCTAAAATATTTATGGTTGGGAAATGCAGACTACTAACTTATTCTTAAATGTTTAAAACATTGTATAAGATTCCAATTTTTCTCAGTATGTATGGTTGTAAAAATTGTAGGAATAAGCAAATAATAAGTAGTATTATCTATGCACTTGCCTATTTACGTACAACCAAGAAAGGACATATATCAAACTCTATGAAATGCTTCACAAAAATGTTTCCAGTCTGTGTATACACATACATATATAGTTTGAATGATAAATTTGCATCTGGACTGCTAATACCCCACTCAAAGATTGTATACTGTCTAACAAAAAACCTAACACCAGGTATGAGTGTTGCTTAGCAATGTTGCCCAAGAGACTCTCAAAACATTACTATTTGCCTTTAATTGCCTCCAAGATGTGAGGGTAAGTTTTTATTGTAGAACACATAAACTGTGGACACAGGATTCCATGAATCTGAGCTGGAAATGACCTAAAATCTCTTCTCTGAGGATTAGCTTTCATGGCATCAGATGGCACTATATAAGATACTAAGTGAGGGAAATAATTAGTAGTCCTAACTAGATGTGATTCCTATGAACTAAAACAATGACCAGCAGGACAGGAACTTAGTGTAACTGCCTTCTGAGAGGCTTTATCTAGCAATGGATGGAAACATGCATAGACCCACATCCAAACATCAGGTGGATATGAGGAGTCTTGTGGAAGAGTGGAGGATAGAACTGATCAATCCAAAGAGGTCAAAGACACCACAAGAAGACCTACATAGTCAATTAACCTGGGCACATGGGGGTTCACAGAGACTGACCTCCCAACCAAAGTGCATGCAGCGCCTGGACCTAGGCCCACTATACATTTGTAGCAGATGTGCAGGTTGGTCTTCAGATAGGTCACCTAATAATTGGACAAGGGGCTGTCTCTGACTCTGTTCCCTGCCATTGGATCCCCTTCCTCTAACCGGACTGTCTTGTTGGGGCTCAGTGGGAGAGGATTGACTTAGTTCTGCTGTGATGGATATCCCAGGACAGGTGGTATACAAAGGGGCCTTTCCCTTCTCTGAGAAGAAGGGGAGGGGGTAATGAGGAGTGGGGTTTGTAAAGGTGGGACTGAGAGGAGAGGAGGGAGGGATCAGGATGCAAAGTGAATAAAAAAATTATTGAAATAAACAAGCACAAACAAACTCAAACAAACAAACACAAACAAAAAACAGACATTATGAAATTTGCAAACAAATGAATGGAACTAGAAAATATCATCCTGAGAGAGGTAACCCAGACCCAGAAAGACACACATGGTATATACTCAGGTATAAGTGGACATTAGCCATAAAGGTCAGGATAACCACATAGTAATCCACAGACCCAAAGAAACTAAGTAATAGGGATGTCTCAAGGGAGCATATGTGAATCTCAAGGGGAAACAAAGTAGTCATCTGTTGGGGACCAGCTGAACTCAGGCTGACCTTAGGCTGAACTCAGGCTGAACCCAAGATGAAACAGTTCCTGTTATCAGGAACATTTTGTGGTTTTTGCCTAGGAACAATCGTTGGCCACCTCCCTTTGGGTCTTTCCATCCCAGGTACCAGGGCCTTCAAAGGACTGTCCAGAAATGATTTAGCCCCCTGTCACTTCCTCCTTTCCCCTACCTGCTGCTGGCTATATAAGCAATAAAATTTGAACAGTGGGTGTGGCTTGATCAGACCCCTGTCTTGCCACCACTCTACACTTGTCTCTGTCTCTTTTTGTGCAGCGGTCATCGCCCCTCAGAACCCCTGTTCAGTGTCCCAGCGGGCTGGGGCAGTCATCAGAGGTTAATGATGGAGGGACCTGCCTGGAGTGGAGGGTGAGGATAGACATGGGGATGGGGATCAGGTGTGTTTGGTGTGGGGAGGGGGCAGGAGAGGGCTAGGAATGAGAATGGAACTCGGCATGTGTGGGGGCATCTCTAGGACTAGGCAGAGACCATGGGTGGGGAAGGCTCCTGGAGTCTATGGGGGTGACCCTTGATGAGACACCTACAAATGGGAGGTACAGAATGGCCACTTCTTATAGCCAGGCAGGACTTCCAGTGGAAGGAGAGTGACATCAATTCACCCACAAAACCTTCAACTTCAAATTTTTCTTGCCTACAAGATGCTCAGAGATAAAGATGGAACAGAGTTTGAAGGAACAGCTAACCCATGACTGGTCCAACCTGATTGTACTTTCAAGTAATGGAAACTTAGTAAACTTCCCTGAGCATGGATCTTGGAAGAGAACCAATAACTATCACTTTTATAGCCAGGCAGTGTTGGCACATGCCTTTAATCCCAGCACTTGGGAGGCAGAGACAGGTGGATTTCTGAGTTCGAGGCCAGCCTGGTCTACAGAGTGAGTTACAGGACAGCCAGGGCTACACAGAGAAACCCTGTCTCCAAAAACCCATAACCATCACTTTTATAATCCAGCACAATTCCTTACTACATTCTAAATATTTGTAAGTCTCTCTCTCTCTCTCTCTCTCTCTCTCTCTCTCTCTCTCTCTCTCTCTCTCTCTGAAAGAGAGTGAGTTATGAGGGCATGAATTTGAGAAAAAGCAAGGAAGAGTCAGTGGGAGGAAAAGAAGAGGAATTTTGTAATTATGTTTAATTTAAAAGGATATTAATATTTTGTATTACTATTTAACATTCCAAAAACTGCTTAGCCTTTTGCAGCTTCATGGAAGTGTGAATTTAAACTGGTAAGATATTACATACTCATCAGAGTGGTTAAAATGAACAAAAAAAAAACAATGTGCAAGGTATATATACATGAGAATGAAGCGTCACTAGGAAATACATTACTTCTTATGTTAACTAAAAGAATAAAAGATGTCTGTGAGTGGTGCTGCTGTTATTCTGTTATCTTGCACTCTCTGAGGGGTGAAAAGTAACCTTTGCCCAAAAAGGCTTTGAAGGATGTTTATTGGCAAAGGTATGTTTATGAACTGAGCTAATTATATGCCTTACCTGGTGATTAATCAACTCTGACGTTACTATAGCACACAAAAGCAATTATCCTAGTCACTGGGAAGCTTTATTGAGTAAATTTTATTTTATATACAAGTATATGATTTGTCTTCAATGCCATAAATTCCCAGTGATCATGAGTCTAATGCAGAAGTTTGAACAATCTTTGGGTCAAATGATTTGATTCTTAAACCCTCCATTTAGATTGCTTGTTGAAACTACTTGAGATTTTTTAAATAGTACATTAGTCCCAACCTGGGCTAGTTACAACAGGTTTTCATGGTAGAGCTGTTGAGAGTAAGAGTGAAGAACAGCTTCCATTTGTGTATTTCAACAGGCCAGAGTCCACAAAGAAGATTAAACCGCACCTAGCTGATTGGTCCCTTATGTACCAGAACACATGCTGAGTTGGCAGCTAGCACTATAAATGCCCTGTGCTGCAAACTCACAGGAGTCTTCCTGAGAAGAGAAAGCTGCCATGGGTCCAGTCCTGGTCCTGGTGCTCAGTTACTCTTGTCTGCTTCTCCTCTCACTCTGGAGACAGCTCTGGGAGAGGGAAACTCCCTCCTGGCCCCAGCCCTCTTCCACTTGTGGGAAACTTCAGATAGATGTGAGGGACATCAACAAATCTATTAAAAAAGTAAGTGTTTTAAACTTCACTATGTTAAAAAAAGAAAATTAATCACTCCTATTATTTAACTGTTTTATTTTAATGTAAATATTCCTGTAGGTTCTTATATTTAGAGTGCCATTGTCAGAAACTGTGGAATTCTATAGTGAATATAAATTCTTCCTCTGAGCTCGTTTGTCTGTGTGTGTGTATGTGTGTGTGTGTGTGTGTATAGGTGTTTGTATGTGTAGGTAAAGATACTAGATGTTGAATTTGAGTGTCTGCTTCAATCGCTTCTCTATCTTTTCCAATATCTTTCAGAGAAAGCAATTTCTTGACACACACTTGCAAGGTAATGTTTTGTGTAAGTCTACACATGTATTCCATACATGGCCTTAGTTCTCATTAAAGAAGTTTCTTTATCCAGTGGATAGTGATTATCACAGAAATTCACACCTGGTCAAAATGCAGAGACTGTAGGGTACTCTGACACAAATGTGACATCTATATCACCTGTGACTATTCACTGGGACTTACCCTTAAAGAAAATTATCTCTCTTTCTCCCAGAAGTTATCAGTTGCCAATAGCTCCTTGGCTAGGTGTGGGACTTCAGCACCACCTCCATGCTTGCAATTTGTCTGGCTAGAGATTGCACATGTCTTGTGCACACTGCCACAACTGCTTTCATTTAATATGTGCAACTACTCTACTATGTCTGAAAAGCACTGTTTCCATGTCATTATGTATAGTTCTTGCATTTTAGAATCTTTCTACAAGGGTCTCTGAACTTTGGGAGTAGGGAAGTATACAGATGTCCAATTTAGGGATGAGAACTCCAACTGTCTTATCTGCGTCACTTTAACCAGCTGTGGATCTCTGTGTTAATCACCTTCTATTGAAAAAAAAAATTTCTCTGATGAGGGTTCATAGATACATTGACTTATGGGTATAAATATAAGTCCTTAAGAGTCAATTGAATTCTGTATCCATTTCTCATAATAACAGTGGTGTGTTTTCTTTGCAAATATGTCCTGTCTAGCTACAGACTCATGCTGATTATGGTAGTTTGTATATGCTTGGCCCTTAGGAAGTGGCATTATTAGAAGGCATAGCCTTATTGGAAGAGGTGTAGCCTTGTTAGAGAAAATATGTCACTGTGAAGGTTGGTTTGAGGTCTCCTATGCTAAGCTCTGCTCAGTGGGGAAGAGTCTCCTTCTGGCTGCCTGTAGAAGACAGTCTCTTTCAGATCAAGATGTAGAACTCTTAGTTCCTTCTGCAACACCATGTCTGCCTGCCAGCTGCCATGCTTTCTGCCATGATGAAAATGGACTGAACCTCTGAAACTATGTCAGCCCAAATTAAATAAGAGTTGCCTTGGTTATTATGTCTCTTCACAGTATAAAACACAAACTAAGACACTGAGATAATAGTACAAGACATGGGTTTCAGATTCTGGATCTAAGCAGAAAGGGGTTGGTTACTCTCATGATGTTTGTGCCACTATTGCTCCATTGGGTATGTCTTGTAAGACTGATTTCCAATATTCCTTGCAGGGGTCCAAGTTGTGTAAGACTGATGATTTCTTTTCTCCTTCAAAATTCTAACACTACATTTATTTATAATGAAATAGGTCAACATTGTTTGAATCCTGATATATTCTGAACCTAGTATCAGTGGGGCATGATAAATATCTTTGGGGTTTACTGGTAGAACAGCATTGAGAATGAGAACTTACCAATATTTCTTTTCCATGCTGACTTGAGAAAAGTTACACAGGAATGTACTGTGAGTATGATATGACTAGGTGTTTGAATTTCCTTCCTTAACATACACACTAGGATGCATTGTAAGCTGGGCTGTAAAACTGAAAAAATTATCCTCTCTCCTAAGAATATTTTGGTCAGGGTATGTATGTATACATGTATATGTGTGTGTATATATATGTGTATGTGTGTGTGTGTGTGTGTGTGTGTGTGTGTGTGTGTGTGTGTGTGTGTGGTATAATCATAGCAGTAGAACTGAAAATAAAGTTGCTAATAAGATGGTATTTTGTTTTGTTTGTTTGTTTATTATTTGTTTGTTTTTAGATTCATGCCTTTGAGACCTAGTAAAAGCTATAGGTTTGGGTTAAAAGGCATGGAACATTTTGTTATTAGGTCCAGAAAGCTAGATATACAGAGTGAACAGAGATGTTTTTAGCATAATGAGAAACACCTTTAAGTCAATATTTAGAGGACAGCCAACAGGAATTTAAAAATTTGAGCTTTCAATCCCACTAAAATCAGGGACTCAACAAGGCTGCCCTCTCTCTCCCTATCTATTCAATATAGTAATTGAAGTTCTAGCTAGAGCAATTAGACAACAAAAGGAGGTCAAAGGGATACAAATTGGTAAGGAAAAAATCAAATTATCACTATTTGCAGATGATATGATCATATACTTAAGTGACCTGAAAAACTCGACCAGAGAGCTGCTGCAGCTGATAAACAACTTCAGCAAAATGGCTGGATGTAAATTTAACTCAAACAAATCAGTAGCCTTCCTCTACTCAAAGGATAAACAGGCTGAGAAAGAAATTAGGGAAATGATACCCTTCACAATTGTCACAAACAATATAAAGTATCTTGGTGTGACTCTAACCAAGCAAGTGAAAGATCTGTATGACAAGAACTTCAAGTCTCTGAAGAAAGAAATTGAAGAAGACCTCAGAAGGTGGAAAGATCTGCAATGCTCATGGATCGGAAGGATTAATATGGTAAAAATGGCCATCCTGCCAAAAGCAATCTACAAATTCAATGCAATCCGCATCAAAATTCCAATTCAATTCTTCATAGACTTAGAAAGAGCAATTCTCAAATTCATTTGGAACAACAAAAAACCCAGGATAGCAAAAGCTATTCTCAACAACAAAAGAACTTCTGGGGGAATCAGCATCCCTGAACTCAAGCTGTACTACAGAGCAGTAGTGATAAAAACTGCATGGTATTGGTACAGTGACAGG
>JAPYYD010007627.1:0-10108 GCA_028551405.1 Uromys caudimaculatus
TTTCCATGTTACTTTTACGTTTGTGTGGCTATCTTCTTTTGAGTTTGTTGAAAGATTACTTTCTTCCTTTTTCTAGGGTGTAGTTTCCCTCCTTGAGTTGATGTTTTCCATTTATTATCCTTTGTAGGGCTGGGTTTGTGGAAACATATTGTGTAAGTTTGGTTTTGTCATAGAATATTATGGTTTCACCATCTATGGTAATTGAGAGTTTTGCTGGGTATAGCAGCCTGGGCTGGCAGTTGTGTTCTCTTAGGGTCTGTATGAGTTCTGTCCAGGATCTTCTAGCTTTCATAGTCTCTGGGGAGAAGTCAGGTGTAATTCTGATAGGTCTGCCTTTATATGTTACTTGACCTTTTTCCCTTACTGCTTTTAATATTCTTTCCTTGTTTTGTGTATTTGGTGTTTTCACTATAATGTGATGGGAGGAATTTCTTTTTTGGTCCAATCTGGAGTTCTGTAGGCTTCTTGTATATTTATGTTCATTTCTTTCTTCAGGTTAGGGAAGTTTTCTTCTACAATTTTGTTGAAGATAATTACTGGTCCTTTAAGGTGGGAATCTTCACTCTCTTCTATACCTATTATTCTTAGGTTCTGTCTTCTCATTGTGTCCTGGATTTCATGGATGTTTTGGGTTAGGAGCTTTTTGCATTTTGTGTGTTCTTTTACTGTTGTGTCAGTGTTATCTATGGTATCTTCTGCACCCGAGATTCTCTCTTCTATCTCTTGTATTCTGTTGGTGATACTTGCATCTATGACTCCTGATCTCTTTCCTAGGTTTTCTACCTCCAGGGTTGTCTCCCTTTGTGATTTCTTTATTGTTTCTATTTCTATTTTTATTTCCTGGATGGTTTTGTTCATTTCCTTTGTCTGTTTGATTGTGTTTTCCTGTAATTCTTTAATGGATTTTTATGTTTCCTCTTTAAGGGCTTCTAGTTGTTTACCTGTGTTCTCTTGTATTTCTTTAAGGGAGTTATTTATTTCCTTCTTAAAGTCTTGTATCATCATCATGAGAAAGAATTTTAAATCTGAATCTTGCTTTTCTCGTGTGTTGTGGTATCCAGGGCTTGCTGTGGTGGCAGAGCTGGGTTCTGATGAAGCCACGTAGCCTTGGTTTATGTTCCTTATGTTCTTGCCCTTGCCTTTCCCCATCTGGTTAACTCTGGTGTTAGCTGGTCTTACTCTCTCTGGCTGTGGCTTGTCCCTCCTGCAAGCCCCAGTGTCATTACTCCTTGAAGACCAGTTCTCTCTGAGAGGAATTTGGGTTTGGAGAGCTGTTGCACAGGGTCAGCTCTGGGGTACAGAGAGAAACCAGAATGATCTTGTCCCCAGCTGTCCCTTGGTTCCTGTGTCCTGATGGCTCTGCAAGGGTCCCTCTTGATCCAGTGAATTTGAGCAGAAGTGGTGGTCTTGCCTGTGCTCGAAGGTGTATAGGCACTCCTGGGATACCAGCCCTCTCCTGGCACTATTTGAGTATGGAGCCCTGTGTCACAGAATCTGCTCCCCGGCCGCTGAAAGAAACCAGAAGACCACTCCTCAGTCACTGTGTACTGGGATTCCAGGTGGGTCCCTCTGAGCAGACAGGCTTGTCCACACTCCTGGGAGGCTAGCTTTCTCCTGGCACTGTTTGGCTATGGAGCCCTGGTGGCCCAGGCAGAGGTCTCTAACCACAGATGGAAACCGGAAGGCTCCTGTCCCAGGCTTTTCCTCAGTCCCTGTGTCCCGAGGATTCCCGAAGAATTTTTAAGTTGATTCTTCCCCTGGTTCCACTCCATGTCTGATATCTTTGGCTACTAAGAGAGGGATTGGATTTTTTTCCTCATGGCATCATTAGTTGGCAAAAAGTTGATTCTCAGGCTCAGTGCATCTTTTGTGGGATGTTTCTAGAAGATACTGAGAGCAAGGAAAACGTTTACAAAGAGGAATTCCCTGGCTTAGGATCCATTCCCTTTTCCTTCCCTCAAGAGTGCTTGCTTGCTGATTTCCTTTGAAGCATACACATCTGTATATTTGTCTGTGCTTTTCAGTTCAGTTTTCCCTGGGTTCTGACTAATCCAGGCCCAGTGAAATCTCTTGGCATTGAGAGGTACTGCTGAATTTTGACTGGCAGCATTTGAATCACTCTGCCAACTACCAAGGTTTACCACAACTATGTTCGTTCACAAATCAATTTGCATCCCAGCCTTATGTATTTGTTCTGCATCAAGTTCATTTTATTCCCATTTTTTCTCTATTGAAATTCCTGGAGAAAAATATTGAACTAGGGCCTTTCTATTTTCTTTTAATGTAAAACCCAATAATATTCCTGTTGTTCGTTTGAATGAAAATGACCACTCTAAGTTCATATAGTTGAACATGTGATCCCCATTTGGTGGACATGTTTGGGAAGAATTAGGTATGGCCTTGTTGGAAGAGGGATATCACTGGGAGTCAGGGGTGGGCTTTGAGGTTTGAAAAGCCCATGCCATTTCAGAGAAGGCACCCTTGTCTGTCTCTCTGCCTCTGTCTCTCTGCCTTGTGCTTGTGGATGGGATGTAAGTTCTCAGCTCCAGTGCCATCTGTGCCTGACTCCCTGCTTGTGGTGCTGTCCACCGTGATGATCACACACTAGGAAACCTGGGAACTGGAGCTCTAAATTAAATGCTTTCTTTTTAAGTTGCCTTGGTCATGGTGATTTTTAACAGATAGGCAGACACTTGGGGTTGGTAGGAGGCAGAGAGGGGGGGAAAGGAGAGAAAGGGAAATCGGTGTGTTTGTGGGTGTGTGCAGGCACATGCAGTGGAATCTGGAGTTCAGGCTGGTAACCTCTGTTCTATTCCAGCACAGTTGTTTATAATACCTCTCCGGCACATTTCCCACACTCTCTGTGTGAGAAAAGGCTCACACATTTATCCTCAATAGATTTTCCCATTTGCATAATGAAAGGGAATTTGCGGTGAAAGACCTCCCAGTCACTATGCTTTCTCTGCTGCCTGCCCCTGTTGCCATGGCTCTGCCCAGACCTAAGTGCTGCCTGTTTTCATCCTCGCCAGCCATCAGGTTGCTGACTCATCCGTGCTGTGGACCAAAGGGAGACGGATGAGAAGAAATGACAAAGTGTAATTATTCGATAATCCACAAAGACGACTCCCTGCCCCATTACATTTTCTTGAAAAATAATTACTTTTAAGGCAGTATCTCTCTTGTAGCCCAGGCTGTTCTTGAGCTCTCTGTGTGGTTGAGGATGACCATAAACTCTGATCCACCTGCTTCCACGTCCCACATGCTAGGGTTACAGGCATTTGTCAGTTTATTTAATCTAGTTTTACTTTCATTCATATCATCCCCTCCCCCCCACCCTGCCCCCCTTGCCCAGTTTGGCCTTGACCTTGCGATCTTCCTGCCTTTGCCTACAAACTGCTGGGACTGCAGGCACGTACCATCACACGTGCAGTGCTTTAAAATAAAGCTCACCCACGTATGTCTGTTAGTAAGTAGGAGCTTGAGACTCCCAAGGAGCTCACTCATCCTGGAGTTGGTCCTGGTTACTATTTTCACAGAAGAGAATCGCAGAGTCAGCTTCCTTTCCCAAAGCGATCGTGTTCAAGTAGCCTCCCTTGGTCCTTGCTTTCTAGAGCCGGGTGTGGTTCTCTGCTCTAGAAACAGTGTCATATGTGGATGTGCTGCCATTGCTGGCCCAGCATTGATTTCGTGAGGCTGTTGATTGGCTCCTTTACTGCAGCTTTTTCAGCATGCTCGGGCATACAAAGTCTTTTCTTGATAGTTTTTAGCATCAGGGTCTTGGTCAAGAATAGTTCACAGCTTTAAGTGTTTTGTAAAATGGAAGTATCCTGACCTCTGAGATAGAATCCGGTTCTTTGTTTGTTTCTTTCTTTTTTTAATATTTCCCCCCCTCCACTTTTTAAATACATCCTATTCCCCCTCTCATTCAGTTCCCTTCAGAAAAAGGCAGGCCCCCCAGGGATAGCAACAAGAAATAATAAGACCAGGCACAAAGGAAAAGGGTTCAAAAAACAGCTGAAAGAGCCAGAGACACCCCCATTCCCACTGTTAGGAGTCCCACAAAACCCCAAGCTAAACAACCACAGCATGTATGCAGAGGAGCCATGCTGGCTCCGTGATTGCTAGTTCAGTCTCTGTGAGTCCTGTGAGCCCTGCTTAGTTACAGTGGTGGCACACACCTTTAATCCCAGCACTTGGGAGGCAGAGGCAGGTGGATTTCTGAGTTCGAGGCCAGCCTGGTCTACAGAATGAGTTCCAGGACAGCCAGGGCTACACAGAGAAACCCTGTCTCGAAAAACCAAAAAAAAAAAAAAAAAAAAAATTTTTTTGCTTTTTTTATGTCTGCCACTAAACTTGAGAAGCTAAATCTTAGGGCAAGGAGGAGGAGATGACAAAATGTCAGGTCAGATTGTACAATTATGTAAATACAAGTCCATTTCCCTCAAAGAGAACCCACATACCTTTTAAATGAGACCAGCCAACACCTCTCTTACAATTGCCTTCATTGGGCTAATGAATAGATCTTTTTTATTTTTGAAATAGTGCATTTTTATTCACCTTAATAACAGCCCTCTCTGAGTGAATAAATCACTGGGTTGCTGCTAATTCTAAGTGCTCGTAATCACTAAACAAAGGGTATTCTAGATTACACATGCTGTAAACTACACGTGGAAGCAATGCCTTTTTATCATCCGTATCTTTAATGGAAAGAAAATGTTAATTTAGGGTAATGAAATAGATCTCTAAGTGTGATTGGTGAATAGACCATTAGATTAATTAAAATGAGGGCATGCATCATTGCTATGGTGGAGCCACCAGCATGCAGGAGACAGATTCATTTAGTGCGTGAACAGTACAATTCAGAGCTAGTCTCCCTGAGCCTAGATTTACTACAGTCAGGGCAAGAGTGATGACAAGGCCTTTGATTTTTGTTTCATTTACCTTTACCTGTCATTGTAGAGAGCTTGCCACATAAAGGTGAGAGTCTGTAGAGCCTTTGGGAAAAAAAAAATCAATTATAGCTAAATTCCTTCTGAGAATCATAGCAGATGAAGGAACTACAAAACAAGACTAAACTGCTGTGAGTGCTCAGATTTGAATTGCAAGACTAAAAATGTCAGGTATTTAAACGTTTATTGCTTTGATAGATTAATGAATGTCTCAGTCTGCAGCAGACAAGTTGTGTGGTGGATGGCAGCACAAAACCTTGTAACTGGTTGAAATGCAGAGAATAAGGGTCTGTGGAGTGTTTAGCCACAGACTGACCATCAATGTCAACCCCCCCCCCCCCCCCCCAGCCAGGGCTAAGGGATCATCCTGGAAGAGGGGTGGAAAATTAGTGAGAACCAGAACTCAGGGAATACTGGACCAAATGGTGTCTTCTAGACATGATGGAGCCATTACGCTCATGAACCCACGGCAGCTGTACAAGACCACAGGAGCTCAAGCCAGTCAGCACCCCGGTGTGGAGAGCGGACTGCCGAAGTCCCTTTCCTTCCTTCGCTGAGACTTGACTGTTGACAGCTTTGGGGGTGTGGGGAGGGGAGAGTCAGTTTTCTTTAATATACATATACTTCCATATACACGAGGTGTCTGAATAGTTCAAATTATACTTGGTGTATTAAAAAAAAGAGGATTCAAAATTGGGAGGGGATGTGGGGGGTTTGTAGATCTGGGGAAAAGAGGGTGAATATGATAAAATTCATTGTATAAATGTATGAAATCTCAAAGAATTGATGTAAAAGTATTATATTAAATATTGCTTTCTAAAATTGCAATTGGGATGGCCTACAATTTCTTAGTTATTAGTTCTTTTCTGTGTCTAATATTCATAAACTAGCTCAAGACTAACTTGGTGTTATCTAGGTGGCCAGTTTGCTGATTGAATTTACTAAAGAATCCAGTACTTCATTGCAGTATATACTGTATGAAAGAGGTTTCGAGTGCTCTTTGATTTTATTTATTTAGTTTTTAAGTTCTTTATTTGGCCTTTGATTCTCTGTTCTCAAGCATCTTAGTGCAGTGCTGACCGGAAGCAGCTAGTGAGTACTTCCTGCTTTCCTTAAGAAGGCTCGGCGTGTGCTTAAACAGGTTCTGAGGTCAGTATGGTCACAAGTTACCATCCTCTTCTCCAGCGTATGCCTCACTAAGGTGTTGATTTCTACTTAGGTCTTTTATCCGGAAATAGATCATGGTGCCCAATGGTCATCCAGTCCGACCTTCCCCATTAGCTTTTTGTCTGCCATCTGAGGATGACTGAGCAAATGTTCCGTCAGGGGTGCCTGGCCTTCTGAGGTTGCTGTGTGATGTTGTAGCATTCATAGCTATCCCAGGACTTGCACAGCCTTCAGGTTAGACATACGTATGAGCAGTTGTAAAGCAAATGATGATAAACCTAATCATTTGCACGGTCAGTTAAATAAGAACTGGTTCTGAGCCCAGTATTTCATGGGCACTTTCTGCCTGTTAGGCTTTCTTGGGAAGACTATAGAGATTAATAATGGAACTAGCTCCTCTGACACTGTAAATCAAAATTTATGGAGCTGAGATTCACTTTTCTTCTTCCAGGTACTTAGTTTTGAGAAAGTCTTTTGTCTTGTTTTTGCTGTTCTTGTCCATTTTCCTGTAAATGACATCGGAGGCATTTAATGAGTTTACAGAAGGATATATATTTAATAGTTTCATGACATATAATATTAACTTAGCAGAGCTTGATCCAGTAAAAATTTAATGCATATATTAGAAGTGAATGCTTACTCTGTAAATGAATTCACTTTAGAATTTTTATAAATCATTGACTTAGGCATTTAGCAGTTCTCATTTCTGTTAGCGTTCTGTCTAAGCTCCTCCCCACAGTTACCTAGCAACAGCCAGGTGTGCCTGACTCACTATAAAAGGGGCTGCTTGCCCCTCCTCTCTCTCTTGCTTCCTGCTCCCGCTCTCTCCCCATTCCCTCCCCACCATGTGCTCATGGCTGACTTCTACTCCTCTCTCTCTCTCTCTCTCTCTCTCTCTCTCTCTCTCTCTCTCTCTCTCTCTTTCTCTCTCTCTCTGCCTCTACTACCCTCTTACCTCCCTTCCCATGCCCCGAACAAACTCTATTCTGTACTATAAGTCATGTGCCTGGTCCCTTAGGGGGAAGGGATGCCTTGCATGGGCCTGCTGAGGCACCCCTTCCTCCACACCTCCAGAGAACATATCCCCCCTCTCTTTATCTTTTTATAAACACATCAATTTCTGTCTTATTTTCCGGTAAGGCTCATTCCATTTTGCTAAAGTGTTTAACAAAAATGAAGGAGCTGGGAGAATTCGTTGAACCTGAGCTGGGGCAGGCCACAGGCAGTGAGGACATTATAATCTCTGCTGTTTTCAATATTACTCTTTCTTGATATGTTCCTTTTTATGTGTGATCTTTCTTCCTAAATCTTCGTCTTTTATTTTCTCAAGGCTTCTGTTTACCTGAGATTTAATTTTGGCACATCAAAAAGAGGCTCAGGTTCAGTCTCGACACTGTCGCCTGTTGTTAGCTAGTTCTTTCTCCCTTTTGCATCCCCAAGGAAATGCGTTGGGTCGGTTTGTTGTGAGTCAGTTACAGCAGTGTTGAAATGGCAGCAACAAGGGGCCCGTGCTTTTCCATTCACCCCACATGTTGTTGGGAACTGTATTCTGTGTTGTCATTATTCTAGACCTTAGACTGCAGCCATCAGCTGAAGCAATTCTTATATAAAAAGCATCGGATTCGGACTTACACACCTTCTATTTAGAAAGAATAGAGCACTTTTTATTGGTCAGTGAAGACACTGGATTAATGAAGGATTGATGGTATAAAGAAATTCGCTCCTTCCATATTTGGTGGGCAGCACTACTGACTCCTTATATACTTCTATACTTAGCTTCTCCGTTTGACCTCACTTGAAAGCCTTTTCTTTCCGCCATGGAACACACACTTGTCATAGGAGACAGGAAGTCTGGCAAGAGCATTATGTCTCCACACTCATGTGACATCTGGTAGCTTCTGGTATGTACTTTCCCTACAAGGTAAGGCTGAGCTATGTGACTTGGGTAGGTCCTAAGTATGCCAGCCTGGGATGGAATCCTTGGATGCAGTTGGTGTGCTATGGCTTGAATTCTTGTTATTTTTGTCCTCTGCCAAGCACACAAAATGTCCTAGACAGCGACTGCTCCTTTACCGTGAATGTGTTATGGATGTCCGCTGAGGCACACCACTTCGAGGCTAGAGATGTTACTAACAGCAGGAGCTGACTTGGACCGGAGCAGTGGGTTTGGAGTAAGGCAGCCTAGGCGTGGGTGTCGGCTCTGCTAAGTTTGCGATTTGGGGTAAACTTATTTAAGTTTTTTGAGGCTGGGTTTCTTGTGAAATGAAGATAATAAGCCTCCCTGACAGTTCTGGCATGAAGATTAAAATGGGTGGCTTTAACAGAGAGCTAGGGTGGCTCTCAGTATATAGAAGAGTTCACAAATCGTCACTTTCTTTCCCTTTAATTTCCTCCTTAACTGTTATTTAAATACATGGTTGCAGAAACTCCCTTAGTAAGCATTAATTATGAGATTAGGAATTGGGTAAAGTGTTCTTCATTTTAGTCCAGTTGTGAGAAGTTCCTTCTCATGCCGCTCAGAATGTGCTAATAATTGTTCTTTTCTGCAAATGAGAGAATAGTGATGATTAGTTTTATAATTTGGCAAGATTACAACATACCCCTGACCCTTTAACCATTTTAAGATGAACTGCTCTGCTTCTTGAGGAGTTAGATTTAATGGTGAGACCTACTGCCATCATCACCAAGTCTCCTCGTGCAGGTTGGTCTACTGCTCTGCTGTTCTGCAGTCAAGACAGCACGCACACACGCACGACCGCAGGCTTGCAGGCTCACATGAATGAAAAGGAGAGTGTGAGGAAGACACTCATGAGAGAGACAGACATGGAGAGAGAGAGAGAACTGAGGGTTTGAGGACCTGGAGATTTGTGAGGCCTGTGTGATTTGGGACTTTGTCAAAAGTGAAATCTGTAGGCCAGCTGGAAATGGAGCTGTTGCCATCTTGAGCCTAGAATTTGTTGGGAAGGCTCTCTTGCCGGAATAGTGTCACATTACAGTGCAGGGGCAGAATTCTTTGCTAACTTGCTTCTGCTCTGACCCTTCACCTTGTTGAGAGTGCTCACCTTTACTGCTTCCAGAGCAACACTTAGGTTAGCGTTTAGCTGAGTGACCAGCTGACCTAATCAGTCATCTAACCGTGAATGTGATGATTTATCCCCAAATCTGTCCTGTTTCTTTCTTTTTAATTTGAGGAATATTTAATGTTTTGGACCATTTCATATACTTACACAGTGCATCTCCCCTCAGTTCCCCTGCTCCATCTGGACCCTCCAAAATGCTCTCGCTACTGAGTCCAATTGACACTCCCTGTGCTTGTGGGTATTGGGCCATCCGCTGGAACCGAGGCACACACCACCATCAACCACACCCTGAAGGGAAATGACTCTCTCCATCCAGCAGCCAGCGGCGCCTCAGCTAGGGTGAATAATAGATTTGTATCTGTTATGAAGGCAATTCCTTCATCTGTTTTGGAGTATTTCCTGGCTGTCTTAGTCAGGGTTTCTATTCCTGCACAAACATCATGACCAAGATGCAAGTTGGGGAGGAAAGGATTTATTGAGCTTACACTTCCAATTGCTGTTCATCATGAAAGGAAGTCAGGACTGGAACTCAAGCAGGTCAAGGAGCAGGAGCTGATGCAGAGGCCATGGAGGGATGCTGCTTACTGGCTTGCTTGCTTCTCCTGGCTTGCTCAGCCTGCTTTCTTATAGAACCCAAGACTACCAGCCCACAGATGGTACCACTCACAAGGGGCCCTCCTCTCTTGATCACTAATTGAGAAAATGCCTTACACCTGGATCTCATGGAGGCATTTTCTCAACTGAAACTCCTTTCTCTGTGATAACTTCAGCTTGTGTCAAGTTGACACACAAACCTAGCCAGTACAATTGACCCCTTGTCAACTTGACACACAAACACATCACCAATAAGCCTCGACCCTTACTTCCTTATTCATCCCCAAGATCTAAATAACTTTACAAGTCCCACAGTCT
>JAPYYD010007628.1:0-10108 GCA_028551405.1 Uromys caudimaculatus
TCTTGTATTTTTTTAAGGGTGTTATTCATTTCTTTCTTAAAGTCTTCTATCATCATCATGAGAAATGATTTTAAATCTGAGTTATGCTTTTCTGGTGTGTTGGGTTATCCAGGGCTTGCTGTGGTGGGAGAGCTGGGTTCTGATGGTGTCGAGTACTCTTTTTTTCTGTTCTTTATGTTCTTAGCCTTGCCTTTTGCCATCTTGTTGACTCTGATGTTAGCTGATCTTACTCTGTCTGGTTGTGGCTTGCCCCTCCTGCAGGCCTCTGTGTCAGTACTCCTTGAAGACCAGCTCTCTCTGAGAGGTGTTTGGGTTTGAGAGCTGTGGCACTGGGTCTGCTCTGGGGTGCAGAAGGAAATTGGAAAGATCCTGTCCCCAGCTGACCCTTGGTTCCTATGCCCTGATGGCTCTGCAAGGGTCCCTCTTGGTCCAATGGGTTTGAGGAGAAGTGGTGGTTTTGCCTGTGCTCAAAGGTGTGTCAGCACTTCTGGGATACCCGCTCTCTCCTGGTGCCTTGTGGCCTAGGCTGGGGTCCCCAGGCACAGGCCCCTGGTGGCCCAGGCAGAGGTCTTCACCCACAGGTGGAAACCGGAAGGTTCAGAGATTTTGTGTCCCCCACTTCCCAGGTCCTGGGTCCCGGTGGATCCGGGCGGGTCCGGGTGAGTAGTGTTGCTCCCCTTAACCCCACTCACTGCTTTCCGAAGCTCCTGGGAGGGTAGCTTTTTCTGGCGCTAGTTGGCTATGGACTCCTGGTGGCCTAGGCAGATGTCTCCGCTTCCAGGGGGGTTCTATGCCCACCTACCTCGGTCCCTGTGTCTCCCAGGTTCGGAGCAGTTCCTGGTGGGCTGTGGAGGTTGTCTTGGGCCCACTCCTGGCTTTTCCAAGCTGCTGGGAGGGTATCTTTGTCCCGGTGCTAATTTGCTATGGAGCCCTGTGGCCCAAGCTGAGGTCCCCGCCACCGGCGGAAGTTCCTGTCCCTCAGTCTCTGTGGCCCGCCGAAACTGGGCAGAATTGGTGAGCGCTGGGGCTCGTTTTGCCCCCACTTGAGGCTTTTCCACGCTCCTGGGAGAGAAATTATCTCCCGGCGCTGCTTGACTGTGGAAACATGGAAGCCCAAGCAGAAGTCTCCTGTCTCAGCTGCCTGCTGTTGGAATCCAGGGTGTTTCTATGCCCGCCTACCTCGGTCCCTGTGTCTCCCAGGTTCGGAGCAGTTCCTGGTGAGCTGTGGAGGTTGTCTTGGGCCCACTCCCGGCTTTTCCAAGCTCCTGGGAGGCTATCTTTGTCCCGGCGCTAATTTGCTATGGAGCCCTATGGCCCAAGCTGAGGTCCCCACCGCTGGCGGAAGTTCCTGTCCCTCATTCTCTGTGGCCCGAGGAAACTGGGTGGAATCAGTGAGCGCTGGGGCTCACCTTGCCCCCACTCGGGGCCTTTCCATACTCCTGGGAGAGAAATCCTCTCCCGGTGCCACTTGACTATGGAAACTTGGAGGCCCAAGCAGAAGTCTCCTGCCTCAGTCACCCGCTGTTGGGATCCAGGGGGTTTCTATGTCCACCTACCTCGGTCCCTGTGTCTCCCAGGTTTGGAGCAGTTCCTGGTGAGCTGTGGAGGTTGTCTTGGGCCCACTCCTGGCTTTTCTAAGCTGCTGGGAGGGTATCTTTGTCTCAGCGCTAATGTGCTCAAAAGAATTCATTTAATTTGGGGCTTACAGTTGAGAAGGTGAGTCCATGATCATGGCAGGGAGCTTAGCAGTACAGGCCAGCATGATGCTGGAGAAATGGACTAGTCAGGGTTCTCTAGAGTCACAGAGCTCGTGCAATGTCTCTATATATTTAAGTGAATTTATTGGAATGATTTATAGTCTGCAGTCCAACTAACCCAACAATGGGCAGCTGTGAGTTGCTCAGTCCCATGAGGCTAGGTGTTTCAGCTGGTCTTCTGTATAAGCTGGACTCCTGAGGAAGGTTCCAACAGATGTGCTGGCAAGTAAGTGCAAGCAGGCAAAGAAAAATCGGGATGGTGAATTTTGTCAAATGCTTTTTCAGCATCTAATGAAATGATCATGTGGTTTTTTTTCTTTGAGTTTGTTTATGTAGTGGATTACATTGATGGATTTCCGGGTATTGAACCATCCCTGCATCGCTGGGATGAAGCCTACTTGATCATGATGAATGATCATTTTGATGTGTTCTTGGATTCGTTTTGCAAGAATTTTATTGACTATTTTTTCAACGATATTCATAAGGGAAATTGGTCTGAAGTTTTCTTTCTTTATTGGGTATTTGTGGGTTTTGGTATCAGTGTAACTGTGGCCTCATAAAAGGAATTGGGTAGTGTTCCTACTGTTTCTATTTTGTGGAATAGATTGAAGAGTATTGGTATTAGGTCTTCTTTGAAGTTCTGATAGAATTCTGCAGTGTACCCATCTGGTCCTGGACTTTTTTTGGTTGGGAGACTATTAGTGACTGCTTTGATTTCCTTAGGCATTATGGGACTGTTTAGATGGTTTATCTTATCCTGACTTAACTTTGATATTTGGTATCTGTCTAGAAAATTGTCCATTTCATCCAGATTTTGGAGTTTTGTTGAGTATAGGCTTTTGTAGTAGGATCTGATGATTTTTTGAATTTCCTCAGAATCTGTTGTTATGTCTTCCTTTTCACTTCTAATTTTGTTAATTTGGATCCTGTCTCTGGTCTCTCTGCTTAGTCTGGCTAAGGGTTTATCTATCTTGTAGATTTTCTCAAAGAACCAACTCTTGGTTTTCTTGATTCTTTGTATAGTTCTTTTTGTTTCTACTTGGTTGATTTCAGCCTGGTGTTTGATTATTTCCTGCCTTCTACCTCTCTTGGGTGCATTAGCTTCTTTTTGTTCTAGAGCATTCAGGTGTGCTGTTAACCTCCTAGTGTATGCTCTCTTTGGTTTGTTTTTGGAGTCCCTCAAAGCTATGAGTTTTCCTCTTAACACTGCTTTCATGTGTCCCATAAGTTTTTGTATGTTGTCCTTTCATTTTTATTAAATTCTAGGAAGTCTTTAATTTCTTTCTTTATTTCTTCCTTGACCAAATTATCATAGAGTAGTGCATTGTTCAGCTTCCATGTGTATGTGGGCTTTCTGTTGTTATTGTTGCCATTGAAGACCCGCCTTAATCCGTAGTGATCTGATTGGAGGCATAGGATTATTTCAATCTTCTTGTATCTGTTGAGGTTTGTTTTGTGACTAATTATATGGTCAATTTTGGAGAAGGTACCATGAGGTGTTGAAAAGAAGGTATATCCTTTTGATTTAGGATGAAATGTTCTATAGATATCTGTTAAATCCATTTGGTCCATAACATCTGTTAGTTTAAGTGTGTTTCTGTTTAGTTTGTGCTTCCAAGATTTGTCCATTGATGATAATGGGGTGTTGAAGTGTCCCACTATTATAGTGTGGGGTTCAATTTGTGTTTTGAACTTTAGTAAAGTTTCTTTTATGAATGTGGGTGTCCTTGCATTTGGAGCATAGATGTTCAGAATTGAGAGTTCTTCTTGGTAGATTTTTCCTTTGATGAGTATGAAGTGTCCTTCCTTATCTTTTTTGATGACTTTTGGGTGAAAGTCAATTTTATCCGAGATTAGAATGGATACTACAGCCTGTTTCTTGGGAACATTTGCCTGCAAAATTGTTTTCCAGCCCTTTACTCTGAGGTAGTGTTTGTATTTATCATGGAGATGTGTCTCTTGAATGCAGGAAAATGCTGGGTCCTCTTTATGGATCCAGTCTGTCAGTCTATGTTATTTTATTGGGGAATTGAGTCCATTGATGTTAAGAGTTATTAAGGAATAGTGACTGTTGGTTCCTGTTCTTTTCGATGTTACTTTTAGGTTTGTGTGGCTATCTTCTTTTCAGTTTGTTGAAAGATTACTTTCTTGTGTTTTCTAGAGTGTGGTTTCCGTGGTTGAGTTCACGTTTACCATTTAATATCCTTTGTAGGGCAGGATTTATGGAAACATATTGTATAAATTTGGTTTTGTCATGGAATATTTTGGTTTCCCCATCTATATTAATGGAGAGTTTTGCTGGGTATAGCAGCCTGGGTTGGCAGTTGTGTTCTCTTAGAGTCTGTATGAGTTCTGCCCAGGATCTCCTAGCTTTCATAGTCTCCGGTTAGAAGTCAGGTGTAATTCTGATAGGTCTGCCTTTATATGTTACTTGACCTTTTTCCCTTACTGCTTTTAATATTCTTTCTTTGTTTTTTGTATTTGGTGTTTTCACTATAATGTGATGGGAAGAATTTCTTTTCTGGTCCAATTTGTTTGGAATTCTGTAAGCTTCTTGTATATTTATGTTCATCTCTTTCTTTAGGTTAGGGAAGTTTTCGTCTATAATTTTGTTGAAGATATTTGCTGGACCTTTAAGTTGGGAATCTTCACTCTTTTCTATACGTATTATCCTTTGGTTCTGTCTTCTCATTTGGTCCTGGATTTCATGGATGTTTTGGGTTAGAAGCTTTTGCATTTTGCATTTTCTTTTACTGTTGTGTTGATGTTATTTATGGTATCTTCTGCTCCTGAGATTCTCTCTATTTCTTGTATTCTGTTGCTGATGCTTACATCAATGGTTCCTGATCTCTTTCCTAGGTTTTCTAACTCCAGGGTTGTCTCCCTTTGTGATTTCTTTATTGTTTCTGTTTCTATTTTTATCTCCTGGATAGTTTTGTGCATTTCCTTTGTCTGTTTGATTGTGTTTTCTTGTAATTCCACCTGCTTGATTGTGTTTTCCTGTAAGTCTTTAATGGATTTTTATGTTTCCTCTTTAAAGGCTTCTAGTTGTTTATTTCTATTCTCTTGTATTTGTTTAAGGGTGTTATTCATTTGTTTCTTAATGTCATCTATCATCAACATGAGAAATGAATTTAAATCTGAGTCTTGCTTTTCTGGCATGTTGGGGTATCCAGGGCTTGCTGTGGTGGGAGAGCTGGTTTCTGAGGATGCCAAGTAGCCTTGGTTTCTGTTCCTTATGTTCTTACCCTTGCCTTTTGACATCTTGTTAACTCTGATATTAGCTGGCCTTATTTTGTCTGGTTGTGGCTTGCCCCTCCTGCAGGCCTCTGTGTCAATACGCCTTGAAGACCAGCTCTCTCTAAGAGGTGTTTGGGTTTGGAAAGCTGTGGCACAGGGCAGCTCTGGGGTGCAGACAGAAACCAGAAGGATCTTGTCCCCAGCTGTTCCTTGGTTCCTATGTCCTGATGGCTCTGTAAGGGTTTCTCTTGATCCAGTGAGCTTGGACAGAAGTAGTGGTTTTGCCTGTGTTCAAAGGTGTGTCAGCTCCTGGGATACCAGCTCTCTCCTGGAGCCCTGTGGCCTAGGCTGAGGTCCCCAGCACAGACCCCTGGTGGCCCAGGAAGAGGTCTCCACCCAGAGATGGAAATCGGAAGGTTCAGAGGTTTCCTGTCCCCATGCTCTTCTCAGGCCCTGTACCCTGCTGGACTGGCTGAGGAGTTCACAACTAAGATCTCTTCAGGGCACCAGCCCAGACCGGCTTATTTTATTTTTTTTATTAATCATTCCATTTATTTCCATCTCAAATGTTATCCCACATCGGTGACCTCTCCACAAACCTCCCATCCCACATCTGCCCTCTCCACACTCTCCTCCCTCCCCTTTGCCTCTATGAGGGTACTCCCCTACCCACCTACCCCATTTTGTCCCAGGTAATTTTTAAAATTTGTGCCCTATGGTTGACTTATACCAATTTTAAAACTTCTCCATTTTCCTTTTTAAAAAAATACTGTGTTTTTATTATGTATATTTATGTGTATCTCTACAAGTGTTTATTCTATACATATACATGTGTGTGCTCTTCAAGGCCAAAAGATCATGTTGAATCCTCTGGAGCTGGAGCTACAGGCAGTTTAAGCCACCTGATATACTTCTAGAAACAAAAGTGAAATTTTGTAAGACTCACATGCTTTCTGAACTATATTTCTTTCTAAATAGAATTTTCTCAGGTGTTTTTAGTTTTGTTGTTTGCTTTGCTGTGAAGGAAAGTTTTTTTTTTTTTCACACTTGCACACAGACACACAGACATGCACACACACACACACACACACACACACACACACACACACACACAAAACCCCCAAGGGTAGATATACACCCTACCCTAGCCATTGTTGGTCTTTTTTGCCATTCACTTTTGTATTTTTATTGTTTTACAGTCATTAAGTTCTAACTCTCTAAAACGTACTTCAACCTCAATGGCAGATGTTAAGAGATACATTACCCACTATAGTCAGCATGCACTTAGGATACCCTAGTGATCTCATCTTACTCACTACTGGGGATGACATCATATCAGATGACATCATCTCACCCTAAAACATACCATTGGAGATCACTTCAGTCCTGAATCAAAGATGACTTTCTCCCTTAGACATTACCTCATTTAGATAGTCCTCTTGTTGCTGCTCATAGAAAGTAAAGAAAAACAGATGACTTCATCCCAACCCTGAAATCTCCATGCCAGACACACCTATGGACTATGTCTGCTAAGGTACACAGGGCAATAGGTATTGACTGGCATTTGTTGCTTTATTTTTTTGTAGGATATTAGGGATTTTGTTCTGTTTGTGAGCCTGGTGTGTACTTAGCACTTGATGATGGCTGACTTTTTGTACTCTAATAATACATAATCCCTAAAATCCTATGCCTAAAAAGTGATTTGCTAGTGAATGAATATGTCTTCCCCAACTCATGTTGAAACCTAATCTCAATGATGACATTTTGGAAATGCAGTATTTGCAAAGTGGTTGGCCTTAACAAAAGAGGGTGTATGGCGCTCCTTTGCTTATTCCTTCACAATAAAACAGTAAAACACAATAAAAAATCATTGTTTATAAACCAAGACATAAGTAGATTGCCCAAATGCCTGACACCTTAATCTGTAAGTTCTCAAGTCTCCAGTGCTACATATATGAATTTCTGGCCCTTAAAATCTATCCATAAGTTTTTTGCTATTGTAAGAGTCCAAATAGACTAAGAAAAATAGTAATGCTGTTGTTTCATTCTAAAATTCAGTGCTTATTATTGCTTTTCCTAGGGTACTCTTGATTCATATCAACACCTTCATTCACTAAAACAAAGAACATCCACTCTTATTTTCTCCTTTCGACCACATTTTAGTAACAACTGGAACTCACTCTGTAGACCAGGCTGGCCTCAAACTCAGAAATCCGCCTGCCTCTGCCTCCCGAAAAATACTCTCCTTTTTGATTTTTTGGTTTTTGTTTTTGTTTTTTTCAAGACAGTGTTTCTCTGTGTAGCCCTGGCTGTCCTGGAACTCACTCTGTAGACCAGGCTGGCCTCGAACTCAGAAATACACCTGCCTCTGCCTCCCAAGTGCTGTGATTAAAGGCATGCACCACCACTGCCCAGCTAAGGATGGGTTTTTTTATTCTGTTTTTTGAGACAAAATCTTGCTTTTTAGCTTCGTTATCAATTCATCGTGTAAATCAAGCTTGTCTTGAACTTGTGATGATTTTACTGCCTCTGGTTCCTGATTACTGAGGTGACAGCTGAATGCCGCAGACCTGGCAAAGGGAGAGTATTTGGCTTTTTCTTTACACTGTTCATATCTCTCCTTTGCTTACATTTCTATGTGTTCTGTCATGCTGAATAAACGTGGTGAACATTTTTTTTCTTAGTTTTATAGGGATTTAAAAATGTTTTTACCAAAAATATTTTTTTTCTATTCCTATTTTAATATTGCTGTGAGATTTTCCCTCTAGAATGAATGGGATTTTTTTCCTCCAATGGTTTCCCTCTATGTATTAAGCTGAATTTATATGTTGCCTTCTTCTATTTAGTAAATAAAGGTGAAGTTGGGATTTGGATTTTTATGTACATATAAGAAAGCAATAAAAGTGGAATCACCAAATAAGAGGGAAGGCAATGTTACAATTAGCAATCTTATGCCATTAATTAAAACCTCCACTGCCAGGAATGAGTTATATATTGTTTAATCTTTGGCTAAAGGTATCCTGTGAAGTTCCCCTAAACATCAGGGTTTCCAAGACTTGTTTCCTCTCCACAACCTGATGGTAAGGCCCTATTGCTGAAGACAACACTCACATAGTTGAACACAGGGAAATCAATCTGGCGTCTAACCCTTACTAATTAGCATTCATAATGTTTGATACTATGTATGCTATCAGAGGAGAAAGGTATCAATATCAACCAGCTACAAACCTTGTAAACTGCAACACTGACCTGCATACAAAATGTGCTGATATAATAATGGCACAATATTTTCCCACTACCCTCCTTCTTGGGGGTAACCAACACCATTTTGATTGGATTTGAAATCCACTTCATGAGGTCCATGAGATAGAATCCATACTGATGCTGCAGAGAACCTGAGTCTTAAGACAAAGCCAAGGGGATAACAATACTTTATCTGCTACAGGAACACAGCAGTAAAACGACCGCTAATAACACACTGCTGTATATGTAGATCAGTGCATTGCTCAGCTCTCCTCCGAGAAGCTTCTGGCAGTAGATGAGAATTAACATAGAGACTACAACTGGACAGTGTGCAGAGTGAGAGACTTTGGAGCACTCAATTGCAAATGGAATTCATCCATCAAACCCCTCCCCTCATGATTTAGGGATCTCTATGGAAGAGGAAGCTGAAGGAGTGTAGGCCAGAGGTAATGGAGGACTGTTGCATATATGACCTCATAGACTGTGGCAGCATGCATAGTGCCTGCATAGTTCAGGAAAGATGAGACTTCAGAACTGAGATGGGGAGGTGAATTCAGTGCCCCAGCCCTAGCCAATAAGCTGTTTGGAGTTGATGCCTGCTAGTGAAGAGATTCAGTTTTCTCCAGTGGAGTGTCACTAGCTATATCAACCACATTCATGGGTGGGCAACATGGCAATACAAATACCATGGATTTTTTTGTGGACTTTTTGTTTTGGCAGTTTTTGCTTGTTTTGATTTTTTTAAAAGATAAATTTACTTTGTATACAACATTCTGCCTGCATTTATGCCAGTATTCCAGAAGATATCACCAGAACTCATTATTAATGGTTTTGAGCAGTTGCTGAGAATTGAACTCAGGAACTGTGAAAGAGCAACCAGTGTTCTCAAACTCTGAGCCATCTCTCCATCCCTTGTTTTGAATTTTTGTTGTTTGGTTTTGTCTTTTTGCTTTTTGCCATTTTTATGGGTATGGAGGTAGAGGGATCTGAAAGGAGTTAAGGAGCAGAAGGAATATGATCAAAGTATATTGAATGAAAAAAATATTTAAAAATGAAATCTTTTTTAAAACGTTTAGATTTTAAAAAATAGTTAATTTATATTTCCACTGGCAAGCATTACCTTATGATATTGTCATATGATATGATATTTTCTTTGTCATATATTGCTTGATGAATGAACACACTAAGAGTTTATGTGAACATATAAATGAGTACATTGGCATACAGTTCTATTTCTCTATAATGTCTTTGCCATGTTTCGTGTCACAGTGATATTGATGTTTGAAATTAAATAAGAAGTTATTCTACTTCCTGGAAAAAGTGCTTTCTGCTTTGCCATAAGACCAGCATTGCTTCTTCCATTACTGTCACAAGGAAAGCAATTTGAGCCAGGGGACAATTCTAATTATACAACCCATTTACCTGACTATCATGACTTTTAGGATGATATATTTCATACTATTCCATTTGTATTATATTTGGTGGTGAATGACTTTTGTGTTCCTTCCTAGGTTGAAAAACTGGTCTTCAAGATCTGGCTCTCTGTAGTTCCTGTTCTTAGGTAATCTCCTCTTGGATCTGCTTGATTTGATTGGTTCTCCAATAGAGACTATGAACTAACCCCTTGTGAATGAATGGTTCAGATTAGAGCAATGTTCAGTGAGAATAAGTATTTGGATTAGCCATTTCATCAAGTGTCCTTTTGATTCCCAGTATAAAGCTTACTCCAGGATGAGTCATTGGGAACAGGGCTGTGCAGAGTCAGCTTTTGTCTTCCTGATTCCCATGACTCAGCTCATGTCTGAAGCTTCCCAGGCCACTGCTAAGCAGTTCCTGATGTCATGATATCCATGGACAGGAAGGGAAGC
>JAPYYD010007629.1:0-10107 GCA_028551405.1 Uromys caudimaculatus
CATCCATCCATCATCCATCATCCATCATCCATCCATCCATCATCCATCCATCATCCATCATCCATCCATCATCCATCCATCATCCATCATCCATCCATCCATCATCCATCCATCATCCATCATCCATCACCCATCACCCATCATCCATCATCCACCCATCATCCATCATCCATCATCCATTCATCCATCCATCCATCATCCCCCACCCACTCTTCTATATATCTACCTGCTCCTTTCTCCCTCCCTCTTTATTCTACCCGTCAATCCATCCTTCCATCCACCCACTCACCCATGGCTTAACTCCAAGTACTAGCACTTACCTTCTGGGACCAGAACTTTGTCCGTGTCCCCAGAACGGCTCCTGTGTCAGGAGTTAGTGCAGGCAGAGGCTGCGGTGAATGTCTACTAATGTGATGATCTAATTAACCTCCATGTCTAAGGATGTCATTGTGTGGCCAGGTCAGAAGAGGCAAGTGCACAGGGCTTCCTGAGGCTGTGGTGGTGGCTACTCTCCCCTCTGCCTGCTGCAGAGTGGTTTACCTGGAAACCACAGCATCCTTCCCAGAGGCCTGAGAGAAGCAGCCATCTTTGGGATCCTCCGTAGGACTTGGCTGAGGGTAGAAAACTTAGCTCTGGAGGATGGAGAGACAGGAGGTGCTTGACGTGAAGGGCCCCCACACAAGTGTTTAATTATTCTATCACAGGACAGTAACTGGGCATTATGATTTTAATAATTATTAATAGAGTATTCAGCAATGAATTACCATGAACAATTAAAATTAATTACAGTTCTCAGAGTTAATTAAATTATTCCCTCACTAGGACAAGTGGCTAAGCACACATAAAAATTAAAGGCCTGTGCCCCAAGTCTGCAGGAACCTTGTGCCTGGGGTGAGTGAGAGGCAGGGTGCACTTCCCTTTCTGGCCAGGGGAGGCGCTCAGTGAACAGGCTGGAGGCCTGATTGTGGCTGACCTGGTGGGCCAACCTCAGACAGGCTTTGACCTGGGCCCTCTTCCTCCGTCAGGCCCAGCTCCTCCACCTCTCCTTCCCTCCCTCTTCTCCCCACCCCCCACTCTCTTACTGTTCATCTCTCCTCTCTTCCCCATGGGCCAGGCTGCCCCTGGCACTAGGAACAGGAGAGTCAACACCCTGTCCCTCATGGAGTTCATGGTCCAAGAGACCTAGCACTGTATGTATTTATGAGAGTCAGCTAGGGCTGTCTATGGCCGTGCTTGTGTGTGCCTGTTTGTGTACATGTGTGTTCGCATGTGTACATGTGTGTGTGTGTGAGTGGTTGTGTGTGCTATGTGTGTGTGGTATGTGTGTGTGGGTGTAGTAGGTGTGGTATGCACATGTGTGTATGTATGTGGTGTGTTCATATATACGTGGTGTGTGTGTGTGTGTGTGTGTGTGTGTGTGTGTGTGTGTGCGCACTGTGTAGCACATGTCCATGTCTTACTCCTTTGACACAGGGTCTCCCCTGAACCTGGAGCGAGGCTGCTAGACACCCCTCCTCAGCAGCTCAGGGAGTTTCCTTCCTTCTGAGCTTCCTTCATTCCTGAAGGGCAGTGGCTGGGGAGCTGTAGAAGCAGCCAAGGCCTTCAGAAACACATGAGTGAGTTCCTGGGCAGCAGTCGTGACTGTCATCGCCTTGTAGGCTGCTCAGTGGCTGTGTGTGCCTGGGCGAGGGAAGCTCACACCTCAGCTCCATGAGGGCTGGAGAAGCTTTGCAGACCCTCCTCAGCCTCACACACAGGGAGGAAGGGATATGGGGAAGGGCATTCTGGGATGTGGGGAGGGGCATTCTGGGATGTGCGGAGGGGCATTCTGGGATGTGGGGAGGGGCATCCTGGGATGCGGGGAAGGGCTTTCTGGGATGTGGGAAGGGTGTTCTGGGATGTGGGGAGGGGCATTCTGGGATGAGGGGAGGGGCATTCTGGGATGAGGGGAGGGGCATTCTGGGATGTGGGGAGGGTGTTCTGGGATGTGAGGGAACAGTGAGCCCAGAGGCTCAGAGGCTCAGAGGCTTGGCTTAGAAGACTACAGTTGTCTGTTGTTCCAACACTCTGACAGGTCATGAGGTGAGAATGACTTTGGCCTGGGAAGGTGTGGCAGTCACCCACCACAATGGCATTATGTCCTCTGTAATCCCCTCCTGCTATGGTCTATATGCCTACAGTCTCAGGACTCTGGAGGTGGAGGCAGAAAGATCAAGAGTTCAAGGTCATAATGGGTGGGCTCGAGGCTAGCCTGGGCTACATGAGCTCAAGAAAATCCATGTCAAGGAACTTGATGGACTTTCTCTCCTAAAACAGCTTTGGAAAGGCCCTGAGACCTGCTCCTCACTTGGATCAGTGGCCCCCAGAGAAAACTAGCTGCCGTGCTAGATCACCCTGGGAGAAACTGAGGCCTGCTGGCCATCTTAGGAACTGCTCTTCCAGCTCTAATCTAGCCTGGAGACAGCTCTGGCTGGGACAAGGCAACCTGGGCAGGCTGTTCTGTGTCCTAACTCATACCTCAGTGAGGCGGGCGGGATTTCTGGTTTTAAGCTAGTGCTGTGATCGGGTCATTTGTCACTCAGCACTTGATGACAGAGACAAGCTCTTACAGAGCCGGTTGTGGGGAAAGAGGGTCCTGATGGGTGCCTTGACATTGGAGCTGAAGGTCAAGCCTGTGGTCTGGAAAGGCTGAGCAGTGGGAACTGAGGAGAAGCTCAATTGCCAATCGCTTGTTCCTTTATTGCGTCCGAGGCTCAGGGCCAAGGGCAGTTCCATGATAACTCATTGAGTCCTCCCAACCTCTCTACAGGTCATAGGATCATTATGCTAATTTCAAAGATAAGAAAATCGAGCAGGACTGAAAACCCGGCTCCATCTCACACAGCTAATAGGTCGGGTGCAGTGGAGCAGTCGCCCTAGATCTCTGGAGGGAGAAGCGAGGTCTGCAGGGTCCGGAGACGGGGTAGGCATAAGAAGAGAGAGAGGAAGAGGTGAGTGGAGAGCTAGGTGCCAGGGAGAGGAGGAATCCTTGTTGCTGTGGAGCCCAGGGTGGAAGGGGCTGAGCCAGGGAAGCCACAGTTGGGGCAGGCTTGGGGCAGAGGAAGGAGGTGTCTGGGTCTATGTTAGAGTTGAGGTCCTGGTGTGTTGTAGATCTTGAGGCGGTGTCTGGGTAGGGCCTTGGGGGTTCCTGTGCCCCCTGCCCCTCCCATTTCTCTCTGCTCTCATCAGTAATGGGGTCAACCATGGGTTTGCCTCCTAGGCTTTCCTGCTTCCCTGGCTGTCCCCAGACGCAGCTCAAGGTCTCTGTCTATGATCTCCACCTCGGTCAATGTCCACTTTGGCATCTGTCCCCCTTGCTTTAATTGACTCCACTGCTGTGTTCTCATGCCAGCTTTGAAGCTGTTCTGTTTCATGGCACAGGATGGATGGTTAGGGTCAAGTGGGTAGTGCACCCCCTTGCCCATCGCAGCCTTAGGTTGTGATGTCTTGTTTCCAAGTATCACATGCACATGGCCCACAGTGGTGACCCAGGGAGGTCAGCAGATAGCCTTGAGCCTGAGGTACAGCCTGGAGAGGGGAGCATGCCCAATTAAGACTGAGATAGACCCAAAGCTGTCCTCTGACCAACAGTTTCCTGTTCCTTGTCTCACCCAGTGACCCCAGGCCTAGCCAACTGCTAAATGGGTATTTACCAAGACTGTGGCACATAACCAATCCCTGGCTTGGGCTCTTTGCATCCCCCCCCCCCGCCAGGTTAGAATGCCTGCTTTTGTATTTGTCTCCTCTGTCTTTAACCACTTCTGTCACGCTGGGTCTAGACCCCGGCTGACACTGTTTCATTCCATGTAAGGATCCCAGGGTGAATTTATTAGCTTATATCATTATTTCTGTAACAGAGCATCTGGCAAGAGCAGCTAAAGGGAGAGAGTTTATTTTGGCTCACGGTTTGAGGGTGGCATAGTTCATCGTGGCAGGAAGGTGGGGTAGCCGGGATACAAGGCAGCCGGTCACATTGCAGCTGCGGTCAGGAAGCAGAGAGAGATGGGTGCTGGTGCTTAGCTCGTTTTCTCCTTTCTGTCCAGTCCTGGACCTCAGACCACAGGTTGGCACCACTCACATTCAGAGCAAATCTTCCCCCCTTGGTTAACTTCATGTAGAAACTCCCTCTCAGGCATGCCCAGCGGCTTGTTTCTATGGTGATTCTAAAATCCTGCCAGCTGACAATATTAACCATCCTAACAGATGTCTAGGCCAGGTGGGCACATCCTCACCACTGCTGGCAGAGACCAGCTCTCCCGCCTACCCATTTGTCACAGCTGGGCCTGGAGAGCCTTCAGATAATATCTCGAAGGGAGGAAACCCTTGCAACAGAGCCTCAGGAGACATTTGACAGTGGTGGTGTCGGTGGAGACATTTTTGTGCCCTATAGTTTGTGGGTTGAACCCAGGGAGGTTGCTAAGCCTTACAAGGCATAGGATTCACCCTCTCCACCACCACTACCACCACAAAGAGCCCACCCAGTCCAAAGCCCCACAGTGTGCCCAGGCTGGGAAGCTCTCTGATGAGACCCAGTGCCTCTCTTCGAGGTCTTAGAGATCCACGAGGCTCTTTGTGGATATGGCTTCCCAACCCTGTCTCCAAGCTTGGACTCCTCTAGTCTCCACCTCTGACTTGGGAAGAGAAGCCACCCAGGAGTGGGTGGGTAGGGGTCCTGTCCTCAGCTGGGGATCCTGGGTGTCCCACATATGGGACACCGGGAGGCTCTGTAGATGGCACCCGGGGCACTCCTACCCCCACAGGCTCTTTTTATTATTTTCTTGTCTGGGGTTTTTGGATCTAGTCAGCATGAATGTTCCCACCACGCACTCTGGAGTGTCAAGCGTTGTGACTTCATTTTGCTACCCGGGAGTTTGAATTTCTGTCTCCAGTTCCCTTTCTGCCCGAGGGCAGGAAATGTAATCTCACACAATTCCAGCAGAGCTCAGTCATGTCAGCAGAAGCTCAGTCCAGGCAGACTTGGAGTTCCCTCCCTTCTGCTGTGGGGGTGGGCAAGTCCAAGGAAGCCCCACACCTGCAGGGAGTGCACATACCTGTCAATGTCAGTCCCTGGCCCATGAGCCTCTGCAGATGGACAGGATCCAAGCCAGCTCCTTCCTACGGTGCTATGTGCCTCTCTGGTTTCCAGGAGTTAGGATGTGCTTTGTGTTTGTCTCCTAGGAATAAGACTGGAGGAGGGTTCCTCCCCCACCTCTCCAGTCCCTCCTCCCCCCACTTCTCCAGCCCCTCCTCTCCCACTTCTCTAGTCCCTCCTCCCCACCTCTCCAGTCCCTCCTCCCTCCACTTCTCCAGCCCCTCCTCCCCCACTTCTCCAGTCCCTCCTCCCCCACTTCTCCAGCCCCTCCTCCCCCACTTCTCTAGTCCCTCCTCCCCACCTCTCCAGTCCCTCCTCCCCCACCTTTCCAGTCCCTCCTCCTTCTCCCCTGTACCACCTTTTCTCTGTTCTCTTCCTCCATCCCTTCCTCCCCTACTTCTTTCTTCCTCTCCCCCTTTGTCTCCTTCATTTTCCTCTTCCTCCTCTTCTTCCCCTTCCTCCTCCTCTTCTTCCCCTTCCTCCTCCTCTTCCTCCTCCCCTTCCTCCTCCATTTTCGTCCCCCTTCTTCTTCGCTCATCTTCTTCCTCTTCTTTCCTACCCCTTTCATCTCCCTCCTCCCCACCCTCCTCCCCTCCCTCCTCCCATCACTGCCCCCCTTTTCTGTTAGAATACAGCAGATCTCTCACACTGGTGCAAAAGTCCAGACTTTAACCCTGATTCCCAAGGGGCAGCGTTGCTCAAGCTGTGCTTGCAGACAGCTTCAGATCCCTCCTCTGGCTTTAGACTTTGAGGGTAAGCTTTGCAGGCCAGATCTCCCAGCCTTTGCATTGTACCCAAGAACTCTGCTTCCACACACCCTCCATCCCCCCACATCTAGGGGTTCCAAAGAAGCCCTGCCCAGGCTGGCCTGGCATGCCAGGCCTTCCAAGAGATCAGACAGACATCAGCTTTTCCCCAGGAGGGATACACGAGGCTCAGAGAGAAGGGGCATTTGTGAAGGCAGTTCAGAGCACAGAGCGATGGAAGGCAGCTGGCATCCCGAGATGGGGAAGGGAGTGGACAGGTGGCTTCGGTGGGTATGTGCAGGTAGAACCCGACTGACAAGAGTGAGTGCCAGCTACAGGGGTGAAGGCTCCCTATCCCCACACTGCCCCCTCCCTCAGATAGCCACATCTATAGGTAGATACACAAGGACATATGCACACATGATGGAAAGACTCGGGCCTCCCCCTCCGGCCCAGTTCCCGCTGCACTCTCCCTTCCACTGTGAGTGTTTCAGGCCAACAAGACCGATGTCAGTTTTTTCTGCTAATGGCTCTCTAGTTTCTGTAGCTTGGTACTCTGCGTATTCAGCCTGCCCCCTTTGATGCATGCCCCCAGGATTTCAAGGTTTCTGTTCTTACAATGCCTCCACAGCCTCTGCAGCATGAAGGTCCCTGGGTAATGGTACCTTTCCATCTGAGGATTGATTCTGGAAGCAGGACTGTGGGTCAGGGGTCACAAATGGCTCATGTTTTCATAAATACCAGAAGCGGGGTTGGAATCTAAATATGTCTGACTCCAAAGCCTCAGGAAGACCAGATAAATGATGGTGATGGGACCCTGAGCTCTACCTATTCACAGTGGCCACCTTCTAGGGAGGGAGGGTGGGGTGTCACAGACAGGGGACTCCCGGGTCACTGGTGACGGAGACCAGGGGTGAACTTGAAAAAGGAGGTCGTGGTGCACAAAGAGCAATAACTCTGGGCATTTTCTTTGCTTTTTTTTATTTTTGGTTTTTCGAGACAGGGTTTCTCTGTGTAACCCTGGCTGTCCTGGAACTCACTCTGTAGACCAGGCTGGCCTTGAACTCAGAAATCCACCTGCCTCTGCCTCCCAAGTGCTGGGATTAAAGGCGTGCGCCACCACTGCCTGGCTAACTCTGGGCATTTTCATGGATGGAGAAGACATAGGAAACCTTCCTACTCTGTCTGAGGCCTGGTGCAGATCTTGCAATGGGAGAGGTCAGCTGAGCTGTCCCTCTGTCTCTCTATCCCTCTTTCTTCTCTCCTTGTTGCTCCTGTTGTCAGGAAGACAATAGGTCTTGAGGGCTGCCTGTTAAGGACATGATGGATTTGTTCTTGGCCAGGAGGGGACAGAGCCATGGAAGGAGACTGGGGAAAGGACAGTGGCAGAGCCATATGCCTGGAGGAGAAGGGACCCGGCAAGGATGCTGCAGATGGATGGAGCTACAACAAGAAAGCAAGACAGCACAAGAGTAGAAGGGAATCCTAGTCTGATGGAGGAGGCACAGGGAATTGCCAGTCTGATGGAGGAAACGGTTTCAGCCTCAACCCCAAGGAACCTGGAGTCTGAAGTGTCTCTCAGCACTCCTGGTCCTTGGGACCTCCAGGTCTTGTGGGGAAGATGAGTATAAAGTCAACTTTGAAACATTAAGAGTGGCCATGGCACCAAGGAATGACTTGAAGTGACAGGCATCATGGCACAATGGAAAAGCTCACTGGCAGTCACAGAGGCTTGAGTTAGAATCCCTGTCCAGCAAGCTGTGTGACCTTGGCTGCGTTTCTTTGCTTCTCTGAGCCCAGGTACTAAGTAGGGAGAGAGTGGTGCATGGGAGCTTGGAGGGTGGGAGAGCTCTGAGTCTCTGAGTGTAAACTCTGGGCAAAGCCCAGCTGCAGGAGTGTTTCCGAGGTCAGGCAACGCTGGGTCGCTTCCCTCTGTGGCTCCCCCTGCCCCCTGCCCAATATGTGTTGTTGACTGTGGGACAAGTGGAGTCAAATAGAAACCAATGGGAGTTTGGAGGGACAGCTATCTAAGCTCTGTACTGCAGGAGGGAAGTCTCAGGAGTGGGAGCTGTAGGTATGGGGGGGGTCACCTAGTGTGCTGGCCGTGGCATCTCTGCTGTCACTGCCACTCAGGCGCACCATCACGTGGCGTCTTCCCAGCCACCCTAGGTGAGGGTTTAATCAGATCTCCACTGGAGCTGAGGGAGCCAGAGCTCTCAGAGGCTGAGTCACACTCCTCGGCAATGCAGCCAGGTTGCAATCGGGCACATGCCAGGTCCTCATGAGGAAAGCGGTATGCTAGGCAGGAGGGTCCAGGAGCACTCCACAGGCAGGGCAGGGTGGAGCTATTGCTCCCAGGAAAATGTCATTGCTCACGATCTGGAGGCCAGACCCAGGGAGTTTCCTCCTTGGGCAGGGCTTATAAGGATAATATCTTGACTCCCACAGATCCAACACTATCACCTCTGATGAGGTCATCTAGTTGGCAGGTGCCACCCTTCGGATCCCAGAAAATCTTCCAGGTTCAGCTCACTCTTCTGTCCATCAGCCTTGGCTCTGTGCTTCAGAATATTCCAGACCTGACCAGCTCTGCAGGTCCTGAGGAGGTGCCTGGCCAGGGTCTCCTCCACCCTCCAGTGTAGAGTCCCCACTGGGTCCGCCCTACAAGCATCCTTGATGTGAGATTTGTCTCTGAGCCTCCTTCCTGGGCCTGACCTTGATTCCCCCCCCCCCTTTCCTCTTGACTTCAGATGCCTTCCCCACCCGTGCCCACCCCAGAACCTGAGAATATCCTGCCCACTACAGTACCAGAGTTCATGGGACCCTAGGGCCTAGGTGTCCTAATTTTGGACTCTGTTGATGAGAGCAGTGGCCAGGAGAGACATGACAAACAAGGTAGAATATTTTCACATGGGACAGAGAGGGAGAAAGGGAGAGAGAGAAGGAAAAGGAGGGAGAGAAGGAAGGAAAGGAAGGGGAGGGAGAGAGATAGAGAGATAGAGATAGATAGATAAATAGAGAGAGAGAGAGAGAGAGAGAGAGAGAGAGAGAGAGAGAGAGAGAGAGGTAGATTCTTCTAAGCCTCATGCTCAGTTCCCAGGAACAGGCTGCTCACAGACAAATGGGTGAAGTCGCAGAAAGGTTCCTAACAACACAGTGATTTCAAAGTGATTATCTGGGGTGACAGTAATTACAGCCGAGAACAGAGAAGGTCATGGCCACGCGTCCCACTGCTCCTCAGCACCCAACTCTGCTGAGTGGCTGCTACCACAGATAGAAGGAGCAGGAACTGAGGGAGACCCAGGTGCCACCTAGCTCAGTAGTAGTGACTCCTCTGGGGCCACCCAAGACTTGTGTCCCCGGAGAAAGGTTTGCTGCTGGTCCCCAAGCCACCCAGGAAGCCCTGGCTTGGGTGGTTTCTTGGGCACTGTAAAGGGGCTTCTCTCCTGACCAGTGGATTTTGTGTTGTGTCTCTGCAGGGAATGTGGCCTGGGTCTCGGCCTTGGCTGGCCCGGTCATTGCTTCTCTCCTCTCCCTGTCCCTTCTCTCATCGTCCCAGCACCAGAGCTTCACATGCTAACCCATCCCGTCACTGCCTGATCCACCCACACAGCCATTGCCCTCCACTCCCTCACTGTGTGGGATCCACTCTCCTAAGTTTTAGCCTTCCGCTGGGATCTAGAACCCTAGGAGAACCTTCTACAGGGTTCTCTTCAGCCTTGCATGGCCCCTCCCACGTTTCTTCATCCACCCATCCTGTCACTCTCCACCCTCCTCTCCTGGGCCGTACATGCTCACTGCCTTCCCATGGTGCCATCTGCCCAGTATGTCTTCATTCACCTCCCTCCCTTCTTCTCCTTGTTTACTCATGCACTCTTATTTCCAATCTTATGATTGACTGCACGCCATCTGCCCACATGTCACTCACCGCTGTCTACTGTCCACCTACCAAACATTTATCCACCATTAACAATGACTCATTATCCGTTAGTCATCTATCTACGCATCAGTCATCACCTATCACCCACCCATCCATTCATCCACCCCCCACACATCTACCCATCCATCCATCATGAATCCATCATTCATCCATCATCCATACATTCATTCATGCATTTATCACCCATCCATCCACCCATCCATCCATCCATCCATCCACCCATCCATCCACCCATCCATCCATCACCCCATCCATCCATCCATCCATCCATCCATCCATCCATCCATCCA
>JAPYYD010007630.1:0-10107 GCA_028551405.1 Uromys caudimaculatus
CCTTGGCTACTGACTCCTGGTGTCCCAGGTAGAGGTTTCCCCCTTTCTACGGTGCTCGTTGGCTACCGAGTCCTGGTGTCCCAGGCAGAGGTTTCCCCCTTTCTATGGTGCTCCTTGGCTACCGAGTCCTGGTGTCCCAGGCAGAGGTTTCCCCCTCTCTACGGTGCTCGTTGGCTACCGACTCCTGGTGTCACAGGCAGAGGTTTCCCCCTGCAAGTGAGATCGGGAAGTTTCGGAGTCTTTCTGTTCCTGGGTTCTCAGGCCCGGGATCCCGGCAGATCCGGGCGGGTCTGGGCAAGAGGTGCTGCTCCCCTCAACCCCACTCACGGGCCTTCCAAGTTCCTGTGAGGCTTCCTCTCTATGGCGCTCCTTGGCTACCGACTCCTGGTCCTAACACAAGTTGTAAACCAAATGGATATAACAGATATACACAGAACATTTCACCTTAAAACAAAAGAATATACCTTTTTCTCAGTACATCACAGTAGCTTCTCCAAAATTGACTATATATTAAGTCACAAAACAAGCCTGACCACATACAAGAAGATTGAAATAATCCCATGCATCCTATCAGATCACCACGGACTAAGGCTAGACTTCAGTAATAACAAAAGCAACAGAAAACACATATACACATGGAAACTGAACAACTCTCTTCTCAATGATTACTTGGTCAAGGAAGAAATAAAGAAAAAATTAAAGACTTTCTAAAATTCAATGAAAACAAAGGCAGCACATACTCAAAATTATGGGACACGAAGAAAGCAGTGCTAAGAGATAATTCCATAGCACTAAGTGCCCTTGTAAAGAAACTGGAGAGATCCTATGCTAGCAACTTAATAGCACACCTAAAAACCCTAGAACAAAGAGAAGCAAACACACCAAAGAGGAGTAGACTTTAGGAAGTAATCAAACTCAGGGCAGAAATCAACCAATTAGAAGCAAGGAGAATGATACAAAGAGTCAACAAAACCAAAAACTTATTCTTTCAGAAAATCAACAAGATAGATAAACCCTTAGTCAAACTAACTAAATTTCACAGAGATAGTATTCAAATTAACACAATCAGAAATTAAAAGTGAGACATAACAACAGAAACTGAGGAACTTAAAAAAATCACCAGAATTTACTAAAAAAGCCTTTACTCAACAAAACTAAAAAATCTACATGAAATGGATGACTTTTTAGACAGATACCACATACTAAAGTTAAATCAAGAGCAGGTAAATTATCTAAACAGGCCCATATCCCCTAAGGAAATAGAAGCCTCCCAAACAAAAAAAGCACAGGGCCAGATGGCTTTAGTGCAGAATTCTACCAGACCTTCAAAGAGCGAATACCAACACTCAACTATTACATATAATAAAAATAGAAGGAACACTACCTAATTCATTATATATGAAGCCACAGTTACTCTGATATGTGAGCCAACAAGGACCCAACAAATAAAGAGAACTTTAGTTCAATTTCATGCAAATATCTATGCAAAAATACTCAATAAAATTCTAGCAAACCAAATCCAAGAACACATTAGAACTCATTCACCATGATCAAGTAGGCTTCATTCCAGGGATGCAGGGATGGTTCAATATGCATTAATTTAATTAAGAATTTGTGTGTCAAAGTGCTGAAAGTCCTTGTCCCCAAGGACTTTACTGATGAATAAAGATGTCAGCAGCAATGGCTGGGTAAAGAAAGGGAGGCAGGGTACGACCTTTAGATTTGCAAGGGCTAAAAACCGGGGAAAAGACAGAAAATCTATGACTCAGAGGAAAAAGATGGGACACAGAAGCTTCAGAAGATAAAGCCATCCAGCCATATAAGAATTCAGGTGAGTTGCCGCTGCCCACTTCCCTGATTGGGCCTGGAATAGCAGGGGGATAGGTTTAGGAGTATCCAGAGTTTGAGGTATCCAGAGTTTGAGGTAGCCAAGGCATTTTAAAATTAACTGGTGTGTGTGTGTGTGTGTGTGTGTGTGTGTGTGTGTGTGTGTGTGTATGTGGGTGTCTTCCATTAGAGAATCCAGATAGCTCCTGGGCGAGTGAGAGCCTGGGACCTGCTGGGAACACAAAGTAGGGTAGCTAATAACTACATACTACAGATGGCACACAACATGGTGGGCAAGAACTCACTATTAAAATAATTTAGAAATTCCCAAATGGAAGAGACAATACACTTGCACCATGAGATAAGTTTAGGAGGAGGGGAGATTTGGTTTCTTAGCTATTGGAGCCGAGTCATGAGTCACATGGTTCCCATGCATGCTGCAAAACTAGAACAAATTAACATAGCCAAGTGTGAGGATTTACCCCAGGCCTTTTAAAAAAGAATTCTAGATGCCCCAGAGAACCTTAGCTGAGACATTAAGAGCTCCTGCTTTGCAAAGAGGCAGGCTGGTTCCCTGACTGGGTGCTAGGAGGACGAGAGTAAGTAGCAGACAATAAAAGATGCCTGTTTCCAGCCACCAGATAAATAAATTTATCTGGATCGAGATTTATAAATTTGATTTAATTGTTTTTAAGGATCGAAGGGAATATACAGATTTTGTCTGACCTATGTGAGGGTGTAGAGATTACTTTTTGGAGTTGGAAACTGATACAAAGAGCTTCAGCTGAGAAGCTAGGAGCCCCTGCTGTGCAGCCAGGCTAACTGCTAGTAGGAAGACAATGAGAGGCAGAGAATCAGAGTGTAGAAGTAGCCTACTTCCTTCAAACAATCAAAGGAGAGGGACAAATAAATTTGATTTAATTGTTTTTAAAGACAAAAGGGAGATTGAATGAAAAAAATGACTAGAAGAAATTTAAAAGTCTTGCCAAGGCAAATTCTCAAAATCTTTGAACATGGTCCACATTGGATTTCTGGGATTGCTTTTGCCTGGTAAGACATAAATAGGCTCATTCAGCAAGTAGACATAGATAATAAATATTGAGGCATTTGATCTAAAAACAATTAGGTTGAAAAGCAGGGGAAATGGAATCTAACCTATATCAGACAGTAGAAACTTAGGCCTTGAGAATTATATAAAGAGAAAGGGGCATACTATCATATGTACCTACAGAGATATTAATCTCCATAGTAGGGAGAATTTAAGTATGCATAGATATATAAAATATTGAGACTTTTGATCTTAAATTATAGGTCCAAAAGCAGGTGATGGTGAAGAAGCACTGTCTCAATGGTTAATATTTGTTTAGATTGCTTTTATTGCTTATAATTGTTTTAATTATCAAGCTATGTGTGCTTATGAGTTATTAAAATTCCTCTGGGAGAGAGGTCAAAGTATATCTTTAATTTCTGGTTACTGGACTAAAGACATGTTATTTTGGGAGAGACTCTGTATTTGGGGTGACAGGAAAGGAAAAAAGGTTTCAGACCTCTTCCAGAGTGATATGGATCAGAAATGACAGGGGAAGGCCCCCTGAAGATCTCGAAAAATCTGAGATCAAACAAGACAGGTAACTTGATCTGCTGATTCCTCGAAATGGGAGCAGCCCAGTAACTGGCTTAGACATAAAAATGTCTCTAGCCAAAATGTCAGCTAAAATGAGACAATAAATCTTTTATATATATATATTCAGAGCATATACTTTACTAACAATAATTATACCTCTGTGCAACCAATACCTCAGGATCTTTCTAAAGCAATAGTGCCTATCTAAAAGCAACAATGTCTACTGATAAACTTTTCTATATACCTCTATCCTTCCTACTCTCTGGTCACCAGTATTCTATTTTCGGCTTCTTTGAGAACAAGATTATAATTATACCGTGAGTGAGACCATTAAACACTTGTGTTTAACTTAATGACAATTGATGATGGTGTCCAGTTCTGTTATAGCATCCTAAATGGCAGGACTTCATTGCATTTTATGATTGAAAATGGTTCCAAAGTGTTTAAACATCACAATTTCTTTGTCTGGTCAACAGCTGATAAACAGATAAACAGGTTCTTTTGGGGTTCTGTAACAAGGACTGTTGCAGAAAACATAAGACTACTTATGTCTCTTTTACATATTGATGTCATTTCCTTTGAACTATATCAGTAGAAGGATAGTTGGATCATAGAGTAGTTCTATTTTTAATGTGTTGAGTAGCCTTCATATTCGAGACAATAAATCTTGTTGGTTATGGAATCCTTAAGATTCGTTGTGCCCTCCTTCATATGGCATGAATGAAAATTTTTTACAATTGGTTGTGGATAAAACTAACTCATAAAAAAGGCAGTTGTCTTTCACCTGCTCAAAGAACAAAATTTCATCCTTAATTGATCTGTGCACCCTGCATAATCCATACAAATGTCTTAATGGTACTAAAATTTTGGTTGTGAGATTCATATATTACAAAATGTATAGCATTGGCAAGATTCATCCTGAGAGATGCTGAACTGACATGCTGTTCCAGTCCCTGCTTCCTGATGATGACCAGATACCTGCTTCCAGAACAGCTTCAGGAATTGCTACTGACTCCAGATGATCTCCCTCATCCAACCTTTCAGATGGACCAGTCAGAACTTCAGTCAAGCCCTGAGACTTCTAAGCATACAGAGACTGGATAATAGATGCTAAAACTAACTTTATTAAGTCTAACCAGTATTTCTAATTTTCTACCTCTCCTCATCCATTTAAAGAATTTCTTGTCATCTGTATTCAGCAAGAAGAAGCCATGGAGAATCATCCGCCCAATCCCTTGGATTTGAGTGTCTGGTTACAGTTATTTTACAAATTATAGATTGGTTGTCATTTTAAGGGGTAATTTGAAAATGGTCATAACTGTGAGCAGGGAGGAAATAGATGGGATGATTACTAAATTTATTCTTGAATAAAGCATCGTGTAGCCATAATCTTACATTGACAGAAATCTTTGTAACTGATGTAAAATTGATGTATAATTTCTTACATTGATACAGAATTTATATATTGGTAGAGAACTAAAATTTTCATTGTTATAAATTTGTATAAAATTGAAATTAATATTACTACTCTTAGATATGCATTGTGCCTATGCAACTCAATTAAGAACACAAAGCTTTGACCCACTTCTTTTATAGCTGCTATTACAAAGTATTTAGGATGATTAATTAATGAAAGTTAAGGGCCAGAGAGTAAACTCATGTCAGAATTTAATTATATTACTCAATATTACTCAATCAGATCAACCATATATATACATATATATATATATATATGTCCAAAAACACTAGAAGTCCATAGAATCTGACAGTTAATCATTTCATTATTAGAAATTTTGACTAGAGAAATGTCTGCTCCTGACAGTATCCCCTTTACTGTTTAACAAACTCAAAGAAAATTGCATTATCATCTCATTAGATGCTGAAAAAACTTTTGAAAAAATACAACACCCCTTCATGTTAAAAGTATTGGAGTAATCAGGAATTCAAGGCCCTTACCTTAACATAGTAAAAGCAACATAAAGCAAACCATCAGCCAATATCAAATTAAATGGAGGAGGAATTCCCTCACAGAGGCGGGGAGGTGGAGGGGACACGGGGTTTCCAAAGAAAAGGGGAATCATCGGAAATGTAAATAAAGTATCAAAAAAAAATAAAAAAATAAAGGACAAATATAAAAAAAAAATTAAATGGAGAGAAACTAGAAATAATCCCACTAAAATTAGGGACAAGACAAGGCTGCCTGCTGGGGACAGCATACCCTGACATAGATGGTACTTGGAACCCTGAGAAGCAGGAGAGACATCCCTCCAGGGGACCTGACATCAGAAATAAAGAGCTTCCCACAGCAGGCCTAGATGGAGACATCTCAGAAGCCTGTGGGCAGCTTGTTTGTAAAAAAAAAAAAAAAAAGTTGTTCCCATTTCTAACCTTAGCTAAGGACAAAGGCTGTATAGATTTCATTTATGCCTGACTGCTTCTCAGTTGGTCTTGGTGTACATAATTATTCTAGTATATCTGACTTTCCTATTTCATTCTCCTTCTGCTCTGATGAGTTCTGTGAAACTAGATATTCCTTGATGTAATGATTCTTAAACAATAAGAAGTTGAGGCTTAGGGGCACAGCACAGCACAGTTCTAATGGCCCAGGTGCGTGCTGTATTCTCTCCTGTTGGAAACAGTGTAATAACTGCAGAATGGTAGTTTCGAATCAATGTTTAACTTGCAATGAAAGTTTGAAGAAATTAAGAAAATGAAGCAGAGCCAATATTGTAACCCCAAGAAAGGAAAAAGCTATTGAAGTTATGAAATGAGTTTTGTGCAACATTTGAGAGTGGTTCCTTGGTCTCCTTTGCATATATATAGATAAGAAAATATAGAATACATAAAATCATATACTAGTAAAACTAAGCCAAAAGTCTGGGATTCTTAAAAGAGTAATTGTGTGCAACATGCAGAAGCAGAAAGCTAGTGGAATTGCTGAGTTAAGAATTCTTTCTGGCCATTGCCTGTCAGCTTTGCCCATGTCATTTATCATTAGAGCTTCACAGGAAAATGCAAGTAGCTGACCTTGGAGCTCTGAGCTCTGAAGTATAATAAGTCAAAGGTTAAAGTTTAAACAATGATAAATTTGCACTTATTATTATTTTGACCACAGGCCTGGGAATAGTGGCAGCTTGAGACTCTAGGGAACAATTGTCATTCTTGACTATTTGTATGTGCTGAATGCATGCAGTCTCAAGCTGTGAGCAAGCAAGAGAGACAGAAAAAGAGAGAGCAACTGCAAGCCTTGAAATTTGCCTGTCAGCTTGTACTTGAAAAAGTTGTCTGTATTTATTGTGCGCTTTCCAGATATCCCTGCTTCCAGTTGAGAACCCAGATCCTGTGTCCAGGCTGGACCCCAGCATTACATGGTGCCCCGGCCGTGGGACTCAAGAAATCCTGAGGGCCAGCAGAATGAATGGAAATATGCAACCTCAGGAGGTTGTAGGACTTTCTAGAAAGTACCAGAGACCTGGGAGGTGAGAGACTCTCAGAACTCAAAGAGATGAACCTTAGATAAAAGGTACAACAGTGGGGATAGGGAACTTGTCGTGTCCACCTCCAGTAGAATGACAAGGTGTCAGTTGGAGGGATGGGGTTGTCATCCCACAGTCAAAAATTCTGACCCAGAATTGTTCCTGTCTGAAAGAACTGCAGGGACAAAAAATGAAGAGCCTGAGGGAAAGGAGATCCAGTGACCGGCCCATATTGGGATCCATCTCAAGGGGAGGCTCCAAGGCCTGACACTCTTACTGTTGCTATGATGTGCTTACAGAGAGAAGCCTAGCATGGTTGCCTGCTGAGAGGCCCAACAATGAGCTCATTGAGACAGATACAGATGTTTGCATCCAATATTTGGATTGAAATCGAGAACCCCTGTGTTTGAATTAGGGAAAGGGTGGAAGAAGCTGAGGAGGGTGACTCCATAGGAAGCCCAGCAGTCTCAACTAACCCAGACCCCTGAGATCTCTCACTAAGCTACTAACCAGGCAGCGTACATAGCTGATCTGTGGGCCCCGACATGTATAGAGCAGAGGACTGCTTGGCCTGTCCTCAGTGGGACAAGTTGAGCCTAACCTTCGGGAGTCTTGTGGTCCCAGGGAGTGAAGGATTTTTTGCAGAGAAAACTTCTGTAGTAACAAAGCAGGACCACATTCTTGGGATAAAAAGACTCCAAATCAACTGGAGATCTTAGATAATTGGAAAGACTTTTGAAGACGATACTGTCCAACCTGATCATTACTCTACTGTCTAATGAAGCCATGTCCATGTTGTCTCAAAATGAAACCCTGAAAACCACAGGGGAAGTGGCTCTTTAGATACTTTTGTTTTGCCAGACCTGGGTTGGGACTGTGGTCAACATTCTTGTATTTCTTCATAATTTCTCTCCAATGTTGACTGACTCTCAACTGAGGCCCATTCATGTCATTCTACTAAACTTAGCCGTGGCCAATACCTTCATTCTCCTCGTCTTGACATTTCCAAACCATATGGCAGTTCTGGCTCCAAGGAAGCCTCCAACTGACCTCACATGTAAACTTGCATACTTCTCTCACATGGTGGCTCGAAGCACAAACATGTGCTCCACATGTGCCCTGAGTACCTACCAGTTTGTCACTCTTGTTCCTGGTAACTGGGCTAGGGTCATGCTCAGAGAAATATCACCCAAGGTTCTGAGATATTCTTGTCACAGTTGCTGGTTGTTCAGTGTCTTAAATAATACTTACGTTCCAATGAATGCCAGTGGTCCACAGAAAACACACAATGACACTGATTCTAAAGGTAAGTGGGTCTGCTCCATCTCTGGTGTCAGTGTTGGCATGAGCTTCTTTAGGTTTGCCCAGGATATTTTATTCATCAGCATCATGATCTGGACCAGTGTCTCCATGGTGATTCACCTGAACAGACACCACCAAAGAATGCACTACATACACAACCCCAATCAGAAACTCAGAGCCTATGCTGAGACCAGAGCATCCCACACCATCCTGATGCTGGTGGTCACATTTGTGAGCTTTTATCTTCTAGATTGTATTTGTACTTTCTTTCACATTTCTTTTGTGAACACTCGTTTGTGGTTGAGGCATGTGAAAGAAGTTCTGACTATAAGCTTCCCTACCATTTCTCCCTTACTATTGATCTTTAGGGATCCTAAGAGTCCTTGTTTTATACCTTTCACTGTGGGGCTGCAAAGCCATGTGACTGGGGTAGCAAGTCTGGAGCAAGAGTGAAGTCAAGATGTGTCCAAATCCTGAGAATCTAAGCATGAGAATGGCAGGAGTAGGACTGTTCCCTCCTCTCTGGGTCTCGAAGTACCCTTGTATGTAGCCTGTACAACTTCCATGTCTGCCACACTTAACATGTTCATGTATCTTGGTAGCCAGATTTCGCATTAAACTTCCTATCTCCTTACAAGCCCAGCTATCAGTTGGAGTTCTTCATGCAACTGATTTGAAGAATTTCAAGGACCTCAGCCTCTGGCAATGATGTATCCACAACCCAAAACGCTCCCTACACACCTAATAGCCTTTGTTCACCCCTAATAAAGAGAGCTAATTTATTAAAAATTGTCTCCAGCAAAGGTTGTTTATCCTGCAGTCACATTTGCTGAGATCCTGTTAACACACCTACCTGGCTAAGCTTCATTTCTTCAAGTAAAGCAGGTGGTCAGTACCTGATATTCCAAGGGCAGAAGCAGATTTGTGGCAAAAACTGGCACACAATGAGGATTCAACAGGATCAAGCAGGAATGGATGAGTCTATCATAACCTTTGACATTGTCCCAAAGGCCCCAAGCCTCCATAATCTGAGGGCCTACAGGCTAATTTTTCTATTTTGTTTTGGTTAAAGGGCATTGAAAGGACAACTGAAATCATCTGGCCATGATACTGCCTGGTATTGGTAGAATGTCCACAAACCTCTGCCTGAACCCCAACAACCCATGTAGGCTTTGGCAAAAACCTAACTTTTTTTTCTCAGAAGGGAAACAAACAGTTACACAGCAGCCAACAAATACTGCTAGGGTAGTTACCTGACTTAAACCTGCAATCAGGGTGATATTTTGGGACACAGGAGAATCCCCTGAAAACTGCAGGGCTTCTGAAATGTTTTTCTCTGGATCAGGTGTTTCCTTTCCTTTTCTTTCATGGGAAACATTTCATCATAAAAAGTCATGAAGATTATGAAATAAGTGTCCTCTTAAACTTCTGTGTAATAAATCTGATCCCAAAGAAAACCTCCTTCTTTTGGAGAACAAATTCTTGATATAGCACCATTTATAGTCATGGGAAATCCTTACAACTGATTCATGGATTCAGGTCATTTACCTGACTTGGCATAGAGAAACTAAGAAGGGGAAACTCCATCCTTCTACCTTTTGCTTTTCGTAGCTATTAAGGATGTTTTTAGACATTGTGTGATGATGTGTCTCTGTCCTTCCTTGCCTGTCTAAGAAAACATTAATCTAAGTTTGTTAAAATAAAAGGCTTATGCTATCTATCAAAGAGTAGATTTGTAATGTGGGACTTCTGGACAGAGAGAGGAAGCCTGGGAAAGAGTCTGGTATACTGAGATTTGCTTCTGAGACACTCAGGAAGTCTGACATGCAAAATTGAGGAGAGGTAACTAGCCATGTGTCAGAACTTAAATTAGTATAA
>JAPYYD010007631.1:0-10106 GCA_028551405.1 Uromys caudimaculatus
CTTTGTCTATGATTTGTCTGTTCTTTGAGTACTTTGTCTGTGATTTCTCTGTTCCTTGACTACTTTGACAATGATTTGTCTGTTCCTTGACTACTTTTGTTTGATTTGAATGTTCCTTGAATACTTTGTCTATAATTTGTCTATTCCTTGACTACTTTGTGTATGATTTTTCTGTTTCCTGACTATTTTGTCTATGATTTGTCTGTTCATTGACAACTTTGTCTATGATTTGTCTGTACATTGACTTCCTTGTCTATGATTTGTCTGTTCCCTGATTATTTTGTCTATGATTTTTCTGTTCCTTGACTACTTTGTCTATGTTTTGTTTGTTCCTTGACTACTTTTTCTATGTTTTGTCTGTTCCTTGAATACTTTCTCTATAATTAGTCTGTCCCTTGACTACTTTGTGTATGATTTGTTTGTTCCCTGACTATTTTGTCTATCATTTTTCTGGTCATTGACAACTTTGTCGATGATTTGTCTGTACATTGACTTCCTTCTCTATGATTTGTCTGTTCCTTGATTTCTTTGTCTGTGATTTGTCTATTCTTTCACTACTTTTTCTATGATTTGTCTTTCCTTGACTACTTTGTCGATGATTTGTCTGTCACTTGACTACTTTGTCTATGGTTTGTTTGTTTTTGATTTCTTTGTCTATGATATTTGTGTTCCTTGACTACTTGGTCAATAATTTCTTTGTTTTTTGAGTAATTTCCCCATGATTTGTTTTTTCCTTGACTACTTTGTCTATGTTTTGCTGGTTTTTTGCCTACTTTTTCTATGATTTATACGTTCCTTGAATACTTTGTCTATAATTTGTCTGTTCCCTATTTTGTGTAAGATTTGTCTGTTCCTTGACGACTTTGTCTATGATTTGTCTGTTACTTTAGTACTTTTTCTATGGTTTGTTTGTTTTGATTTCCTTGTCTATGATTGTTCTGTTCCTTGATTACTTTTGCTGTGATGTGTCTGTTCTTTGACTTCTTTGTCTATGATTTGACTGTTCCTTGACTACTTTTGTATGATTTGAATGTTCCTTGAATACTTTGTTTATAATTTGTCTATTCCTTGACTACTTTGTGTATGATTTTTCTGTTCCCTGACTATTTTGTCTATGATTTGTCTGTTCATTGACAACTTTGTCTATGATGTGTCTGTACATTGACTTCCTTGTCTATGATTGGTCTGTTCCTTGATTACTTTGTCTGTGATTTGTCTGTTCTTTGACTTCTTTGTCTATGATTTGACTGTTCCTTGACTACGTTGTCTATGATTTGTCTGTTACTTGACTACTTTTTCTATGGTTTGTTTGTTTTGAATTCCTTGTCTATGATATTTGTGTTCCTTGAGTACTTGGTCAATAATTTCTTTGTTTTTTGAGTAATTTCCCCATGTTTTGTTTTTTCCTTGACTACTTTGTCTATGTTTTGCTGGTTTTTTGCCTACTTTTTCTATGATTTATACGTTCCTTGAATACTTTGTCTATAATTTGTCTGTTCCCTGACTATTTTGTGTAAGATTTGTCTGTTCCTTGACGACTTTGTCTATTATTTGTCTGTTCCTTGATTTCTTTGTCTATGATTTGTCTGTTCCTTATTTACTTTTTCTATGATTTGTCTGTTCCCTGATTATTTTATCTAAGATTTGTCTGTTCCTTGACTACTTTGTCAATGATTTGTCTCTTCTTTGACCACTTTGTGTATGATTTGCCTGTTCCTTGACTACTTTGTCGATGATATGTCTGTTCCTTGACTACTTTGTCTATGGTTTGTTTGTTTTTAATTTCTTTGTCTGTGAGTTTTCTGTTCCTTGAGTGCTTGGTCTACAATTTGTTTGTTTTTTGACTAATTTCCCTATGATTTGTTTGTCCCTTGACTACTTTGTCATTGTTTAGCCTGTTTTTTGACTACTTTGTCTATGATTTGTATGTGCCTTGAATACTTTGTCTATATTTTTCTGTTCCTTGACTACTTTGTGTATGATTTGTCTGTTCTTTGACTACTTTGTCTCTGATTTTTCTGTTCCTTGACTACTTTGATTATGATTTGTCTGTTCCTTGACGACTTTTCTATGTTTTGAATTTTCCTTGAATACATTGTTTATAATTTGTCTGTTCCTTGACTACTTTGTGTATGATTTTTCTGTTCCTTGCTTACTTTGTCTATGATTTGTCTGTTCCTTCAATACTTTGTCTGTGATTTGTCTGTTCCCTGACTATTTTGACTGTGATTTGTCTGTTCCTTGACTACTTTCTATGATTTGAATGTTCCTTGACTAATTTGTGCATGATTTGTCTGTTCCCTGACTATTTTGTCTATGATTTGTCTGTTCCTTGATGACTTTGTCTATGATTTGTCTGATCCTTGATTACTTTGTCTATTATTTTTCTGGTCCATGACTACTTTGTTTATGGTTTGTATGTTTCTGACAACTTTATCTATGATTTGTTTGTGCCTTGAATCCTTTGTGTATGATTTGTCTGTTCCTTGTCTACTTTGTCTATGATTTGTCTGTTCCTTGACTACTTCGTGTATGATTTGTGTATTCCCTCACTATTTTGTCTGTGATCTCTCTGTTCCTTGACGACTTTGTCAATGATTTGTCTGTTGATTGACTTCTTTGTCCATGATTTGTCATTTCCTTGACTATTTTGTCTATGGTTTGTTTGTTTTTGATTTCTTTGTCAATGATTTTTGTCTTCCTTGACTGCTTCATCCATAATTAGTTTGTTTTTTGACTAATTTCCCTATGATTTGTCTGTTCTGTGACTACTTTCTCTATGATTTGTCTGTTCCTTGACTTCTTTGTCTATGATTTGTGTGTTCCTTGAAAACGTTGACTATGATTTCTATGTTTTTGAATAATTTGTCTATGATTTGTGTGTTCCCTGACTACTTTGTCTATGATTTCTCTGTTCCTTGCCTACTTTGTTTATAATTTGTTTGTTTGTGACTACTTTGATTATGTTTTGTCTGTTCCTTGACTATTTTGTCTATGATTTGTCTGTTCCTTGACTACTTTGTCTATGATTTCTCTGTTCTTTGAGTACTTTGTCTGTGATTTCTCTGTTTTTGACTACTTTGACTATGATTTGTCTGTTCCTTGACTACTTCCCTATGATTTGAATGTTCCTTAAATACTTTGTCTATAATTTGTCTGTTCATTGACTACTTTGTGTATAATTTGTTTGTTCCTTGATTATTTTGTCTATGATTTGTCTGTTCATTGACTACTTTGTCGATGATTTATCTGTACATTGACTTCCTTGTCTATGATTTGTCTGTTCCCTGATTATTTTGGCTATGATTCGTCTGTTCCTTGACTACTTTGTCTATGTTTTGTCTGTTCCTTGAATACTTTCTCTATAATTTGTCTGTCCCTTGACTACTTTGTGCATGATTTGTTTGTTCCCTGACTATTTTGTCTAAGATTTCTCTGTTCTCAGATGACTGTAACTATGATTTGTCTGTTCATTGAGTTCTTTCTCTATGACTTGTCTGATTATTGACTACTTTGTCTATGATTTCTCTGTTCCTTGACACCTTTGTCTGTTATTTGTCTGTTCCTTGACTACTTTGTCTATGGTTTGTTTGTTTTTGATTTCTTTGTCTATGACTTTTGTGTTCATTGACTACTTCATCTATAATTTGTTTTGACTACTTTGTTTATAATATGTCTGTTCCTTGACAAATTTGTCTATGATTTGTCTGTTCCTTGACTACTTTGTCTATGATTTATCTGTTCATGACTACTTTGTCTATGATATCTTTGTTTTTTATACCCATGTCTATGATTTGTTTGTTACTTGACTGCTTTGTATATGATTTGTCTGTTTCTTGTCTACTTTGTCTATGATTTGTCTGTTCCTTGACTACTTTGGCTATCATTTGTCTGTTCCTTATTTACTTTGTCTATGATATGTCTGTTCCTTGATTATTTTGTCTATGATTTGTCTGTTCTTTGACTACTTTGTGTATGATTTGTCTGTTCCTTGACTACTTTGTCTATGATTTGTCTGTTCCTTGACTACTTGGTCTATGGTATGTTTGTTTTTGATTTCTTTGTCTATGATTTCTCTGTACCTAGACTGCTTCGTCTATAATTTGTTTGTTTTTTGACTAATTTCCCTATGATTTGTTTGTTCCTTGACTACTTTGTCATTGTTTTGCTGGTTTTTTGACTACTTTGTCTATGATTTGAATGTTCCTTGAATTCTTTGTCTATAATTTTCTGTTCCTTGACTACTTTGTGTATGATTTGTCTGATCCCTGACTATTTTGTCTATGATTTGTCTGTTCTGTGACGACTTTCTCTATGTTTTGTCTATTCCTTGTCTTTTTTGTTTATGATTAGTCTGTTCCTTGACTACTTAGACTATGATTTGTTTGTTTTTGAGTACTTTGTCTATGATTTGTATGTTCCTTTACTACTTTGTCTATGATATTTCTTTTCCTAGACTACATTCTCTATGATTTGTCTGTTCCTTGACTACTTTGATAATAAGTTGTTTGTTTTTGACTGCTTTGTCTATGATTTGTCTGTTCCCTGACTATTTTGTCTATGATTTGTCTGTTCCTTGACTACTTTGTCTATGATTTGTCTGTTCTTTGACTACTTTGTCCGTGATTTGTTTGTTCCTTGACTACTTTGACTACGGTTCTTCTGTTCCTTGACTTCTTTTCCTTTATTTGAATGTTACTTGAATACTTTGTCTATAATTTGTCTGTTCCTTGACTACTTTGTGTATGAATTGATTGTTCCCTAACTATTTTGTCTATGATTTGTCTGTACATTGACTTCTTTGTCTATGATTTTTCTGTTCCCTGATTATTTTGTCTATGATTTGTCTTTTCCTTGACTATTTTGTCTATGTTTTGTTTGTTCCTTGACTACTTTGTCTATGTTTTGTCTGTTCCTTGAATACTTTCTCTATAATTTGTCTGTTCCTTGACTTCTTTCTGTATTATTTGTTTGTTCCCTGACTATTTTGTCTGTGATTTGTCTGTTCCTTGTATACTTTATCTGTGATTTGTCTGTTCCTTGACTACTTTGTCTATGTTTTGTTTGTTTTTGATTTCTTTGTCAATGATTTTTGTGTTCCTTGACTATTTCTTCTCTAATTTGTTTGTTTTTTGACTAATTTCCCTGTGATTTGTTTTTCCTTGACTACTTTGTCTATGTTTTTCTGGTTTTTTGACTACTTTGTCTATGATTTGTATGTTCCTTGAATACTTTGTCTATAATTTGTCTGTTCCTTGAATATTTTGTGTATGATTTGTCTATACCCTGACTATTTTGTCTACGATTTGTCTGTTCCTAGACGATTTTGTCTATGATTTGTCTGTTCCTTGACTTCTTTGTCTATGATTTGTTAGTTTATTGAATACTTTGTCTATATTTTGTCTGTTCCTTGAATATTTTGTGTATGATTTGTCTATACCCTGACTATTTTGTCTATGATTTGTCTGTTCCTAGACGATTTTGTCTATGATTTGTCTGTTCCTTGACTTCTTTGTCTATGATTTGTTAGTTTATTGAATACTTTTCTATGATTTTTCTGTTCCTTGACTACCTTCTGAGGTTTATATGTTTTTGACAACTTTGTCTATGATTTGTTTGTTCCTTGAATACTTTGTCTATGATTTGTCTTTTCTTTGTCTACTTTGTCTATGATTTGTCTGTTCCTTGACTACTTTGGGTATGATTTGTCTATTCCCTGATTATTTGGTCTATGATCTGTCTGTTCCTCGACGACTTTGTACTTGATTTGTCTGTTCCTTGACTATTTTGTCTATGGTCTGTTTGTTTTTGATTTCTGTGTCTATGATTTTTTTTGTTCCTTGACTACTTCGTCTATAATTTTTTGGTTTTTGACTCATTTCCCTATGATTTGTTTGTTCCTTGACTACTTTGCCTATGTTTTGCTGGTTTTTTGAGTACTTTGTCTATGATTTGTATTATCCTTGAATACTTTGTTTATAACCTGTCTGTTCCTTGACTACTTTATGTATGATTTGTCAGTTCCCTGTCTACTTTGTCTATGATTTGTCTGTTCTTTGACGACTTTGTGTACGATTTCTCTGTTCCTTGACTACTTTGACTATGATTTGTTTGTTTGTGACTACTTTGTCTATGATTTTTGTGTTCCTTGAATACTTTGTCTATGATTTGTCTGTTCCTTGACTACTTTGTCTATGATTTCTCTGTTCCTTGACTACTTTGTCTATGATTTCTCTGTTCCTTGACTATTCTATCTATGATTTGTCTGTTCCTTGACAACTTTGTCGATGATTTGTCTGTACATTGACTTCCTTGCCTATGATTTGTCTGTTCCCTGATTATTTTGTCTATGATTCGTCTGTTCCTTGACTACTTTGTCTATATTTTGTCTGTTCCTTGAAAAGTTTCTCTATAATTTGTCTGTCCCTTGACTACTTTATGTATGATTTGTTTGTTCCCTGACTATTTTGTCTATGCCTTGTCTGTTCCTTGATGACTTTATCTATGATTTGTCTGTTTATTGACTACTTTGTCTATGATTTGTCTGTTCCTTGACTACTTTGTCTATGATTTTTCTGTTCCTTTAGTACTTTGTCTATGATTTGTCTATTCTTTAACTACTTTCTCTATGATTTGTCTGTTCCTTGACTTCTTTGTCTATGGTTTATTTGGTTTTTTTTCTTTGTCTATGATTTTTGTGTTCCTTGACTACTTTGTTTATAATTTGTTTGTAAATTGACTCTTTTTTCTATGATTTGTCTGTTCCTTGACTACTTTTTCTATGACTTATCTGTTCCTTGACTACTTTGTCTATGAATTGTCTGTTCCTTGACTACTTTGTCTATGATTTCTTTGTTTTTGACAACTTTTTCTATGATTTTTTTGTTCCATGAATACTTTGTCTATGGTTTTTCGGTTCCTTGTCTTGATTTCTTTTTCTATTATTTGTCTGATTCTTGACTAATTTGTCTATAATTTGTTTGTTCCTTGACTACTTTGTCTCTGTTTTACTTGTTTTTTGACTACTTGTTATGATTATCGATTCCTTGTCTAATTTGTCTCTTCTCTGTCTGTTCCTAGATTACTTTGTGTATGATTTGTTTGTTCCTTAACTACTTTGTATATGTTTTGTCTGTTCCCTGTCTACTTTTCAAAGGAATTGTCTATTCCTTTACTTCTTTGTCTATGATTTGTCTGTTCCTAGACTCCATTGTCTATGATTTGTTTGTTTTTGACTATTTTGTCTATGATTTGTGAGTTCCTTAACTACTTTGTCTAAGAATTGTCTATTCCTTGACTTCTTTTTCTATGATTTGTCTGTTCCCTGATTATTTTGTCTATGATTTATCTGTTCTTTGACTACTTTGTCTATGATTTGTCTGTTCCTTGAATAATTTTTCTATGATTTGTCTATTCCTTCACTACTTGGTCCTTGATATATCTATTCCTTCACTACTTTCTCTATAAATTGTCTGTTCCTTGACTACTTCGTGTATGATTTGTCTGTTCCCTGACTATTTTGTCTATGATTTGTCTGTTCCTTGACTTTTTTGTCTATGATTTGTCTGTTCCCTGATTATTTTTTCTATGATTTGTCTGTTCCTTGACTTCTTTGTCTATGATTTGTGAGTTCCTTAACTACTTTGTCTAAGAATTGTCTATTCCTTGACTTCTTTTTCTATGATTTGTCTGTTCCCTGATTATTTTGTCTATGAATGTCTGTTCCTTGACTACTTTGTCTATGATTTGTCTGTTCCTTTAATACTTTGTCTATGATTTGTCTATTCTTTAACTACTTTCTCTATGATTTGTCTGTTCCTTGACATCTTTGTCTATGGTTTGTTTGATTTTGATTTCTTTGTCTATGATTTTTGTGTTCTTGAGTACTTCCTGTATAATTTGTTTGTTTTTTGACTAATTTGCCTATGATTTGTTAGTTCCTTGACTACTTTGTCTATGATTTGTGTGTTCCTTGACTACTTTGTCTATGATAGTCTGTACCTTGAATACTTTTTCTACGATTTGTCTATTCCTTGACTACTTTGTCAATGATTTGTCTTTTCCTAGACTACGTTGTCTATGGTTTGTTTGTTTTTGATTTCTTTGTCTAGGACATTGTGTTCCTTGACTACTTAGTCTATAATTTGTTTGTTTTTTAACTAATTTACATGTGTTTTGTTTGTTACTTGACTACTTTGTCTATGATTTGTCAGTTTTTTGACTACTTTGTCTATGATTTGTTTGTTCCTTGACTATTTTTTCTCTGTTTTGCTTGTTTTTTGGCTACTTTGTCTATGATTTGTCTGTTCCTTTACTACTTTTTCTATGAATTTTCGGTTCTTTGTATAATTTGTCTATTTATTGTCTGTTACTAGACTACTTTGTCTATGTTTTGTTTGTTCCTTAACTTCTTTGTTTATGTTTTGTTTTTTCCTTGACTACTTTGTCTAGGAATTGACTTTTCCTTGACAACTTTTTCTATGGTTTGTTTGTTTTTGATATCTTTGTGTATGATGTTTGTGTTACTTGACTACTTCTTCTTTAATACGTTTGTTTTTTGACTACTTTGTCTATGATTTGTTTGTTCCTTGACTACTTTGTCTATGTTTTTCTGGTTTTTTGACTACTTTGTCTATGATTTGTATGTTCCTTGAATACTTGGTCTATAATTTGTTTGTTCCTTGACTACTTTGTGGATGATTTGTCTGTTCCCTGACTATTTTGTCTATGATTTTCTGTTCCTTGATGACTTTGTCTATGATTTGTCTGGTCCTTGACATCTTTGTCTATAATTTGTGTGTTCCTTTACTCATTCGTCTATGATTTGTGTGTTCTTTGATTATTTTTTCTATAATTTGCGTGTTCTTTGACTATTTTGTCTATGATTTGTCTGTTCCTTGATTTCTTTGTCTATGATTTGTGTGTTCCTTGACTCATTCGTCTATGATTTTTGTGTTCTTTGACTATTTTGTCTATGATTTGTGTGTTCCTTCACTACTTCGTCTATGATTTGTCTATTTCTTGAATGCTTTGTATATGATTTGTGTGTTTTTGACTACTTTGTATATGATTTGTGTGTTCATTGACTACGTTGTCAATATTTGAATGTTACTGACTACTTTGTCTATAATTTGTTTGTTTTTGACTACTTTGTTTATGATTTGTTTATTCCTTGACTACTTTGTCTATGACTTGGCAGTTCTTTGACTACTTTGTCTATGATTTGTATGTTCCTTGAATACTTTGTTTATAATTTGTCTATTCCTGGACCACTTTGTCTATGATACGTCTATTCCCTGATTATTTTGTCTATGATTTGTCTGTTTCTTGACTACTTTGTCTATGATTTGTCTGTTCCTTGAATACTTTGTCTATGATTTGTCTGTTCCTTGTCTACTTTGTCTATGATTTGTTTGTTTTTTTATTTATTTGCCTATGATTTTTGTGTTCCTTGACTACATCGTGTATAATTTGTTTGTTTTTGACAACTTTGACTATGAATTGTTTGTTCCTTGACTAGTTTGTCTCTGTTTTGCTTGTTTTTTGACTACTTTGTCTATGATTTGTCTGTTCCTTGACTACTTTGTCTATAAATTGTCGGTTCCTTATCTAATTTGTCTATTTTTTGTCTGTTCCTAGACTACTTTGTCTATGATTTGTTTGTTCTTTAACTACTTTGTATATGGTTTGTCTGTTCCCTAACTATTATTTCTATGATTTGTTGTTCCTTGACAATTTTGTCTATGATTTGTCTGTTCCTTGAATTCTTTGTCTATGATTTGTCTGTTCCTTGACTATTTTTTCTATGATTTGTTGTTCCTTGACAATTTTGTCTATGATTTGTCTGTTCCTTGAATTCTTTGTCTATGATTTGTCTGTTCCTTGACTACTTTTTCTATGATTTGTTTGTTTTTGACTACTTTGTCTATGATTTGTTTGTTCCTTGACTATTTTGTCTATGATGGTTAGTTTTTGACTACTTGTCTATGATTTGTGTGTTCCTTGACTACTTTGGCTATGATTTGTGTGTTTCTTGACTACTTTGTCTATGGTTTGTATGTTTTTGACAACTTTGTCTATGATTTGTTTGTTCCTTGACTACTTTG
>JAPYYD010007632.1:0-10106 GCA_028551405.1 Uromys caudimaculatus
TTCATTTCTTTCTTCACATCTTCTATCATCATCATGAGAAATGATTTAAAATCTGAATCTTGCTTTTCTGGTGTGTTGGGGTATCCAGGGCTTGCTGTGGAGGGAGAGCTGGGTTCTGATGGTGCCAAGTAGCCTTGGTTTCTGTTCCTTAGGTTCTTGTCCTTGCCTTTTGCCATCTTGTTAACTCTGATGTTAGCTGATCTTACTCTGTCTGGCTGTGGCTTGCCCCTCCTGCAGGCCTCTGTGTCAATACTCCTTGAAGACCAGCTCTCTCTGAGAGGTGTTTGGGTTTCGAGAGCTATGGCACAGGGTCCGCTCTGGGGTGCAGAAAGAAATCAGAAGGATCTTGTCCCCAGCTGTCCCTTGGTTCCTATGCCCTGATGGCTCTGCAAGGGTCTCTCTTGATCCAGTGAGTTTGAACAGAAGTGGTGGTTTTGACTGTGCTCAAAGATGTGTCAGCACTCCTGGGATACCTGCTCTCTCCTGGAGCCTTGTGGCCCAGGCTGAGGTCCCCAGGCACAGACCCCTGGTGGCCCAGGCAGAGGTCTCCACCCACAGATGAAACTGGAAGGTTCAGAGGTTTCCTGCCCCGGGGTCTGAGGCTCTGTATCTCGCCGGATCCGGGTGGGTCTGGGTGAGAGGCGTTGCTCCCCTTAACTCCACTCACAGCTTTTCCAAGCTCCTGGGAGTGTAGCTTTCTCCGCCGCTCATTGGCTATGGACTTCTGGTGGCCCAGACAGAGGTCTCCACCCACAGATGGAAACGGGAAGGTTCAGAGGTTTTCTGCCCCCGGGTTCTCAGGCCCTGGATCCCGGGGGATCCAGGCGGGTCTGAGTGAGAGGTGTTGCTCCCCTTAACCCCACTCACGGCTTTTGCAAGCTCCTGGGAGGGTAGCTTTCTCTGGCGCTCGTTGGCTATGGACTCCTGGTGGCCCAGGCAGAGGTCTCCACCAGAACTTCACCTTTTTGTTAGCTTTTAACACATCATCTTTGCAAGCACATTTGATGATCCCAGAATTTTAAATCTTATCCAAATGCTTCTGATCATTTTATTACTATTATTTATTTGGCAATAATTCAGTTAGTGAGAAAAAAAAGGCAATAGAAGGAATAGCAGGTGATTCAGTCAGGAAGTCCCTAATAATCTGAATATGGTCTCTCATTCATGGGGCAATTGCTGGACATAGGGACATGTGAACTGCATATTTCACATGGTTTCAGAAATATGGCTACATTTACAATTTTCATTACAAAACAGAATCTACACAGGTTGGAATAAACAGAATTATTTTTAAAGTTGCCAAATTTCTCACTGCTTATGAGAAATCTTCACCCACACACAAAAGAAAAAAGTCTTGTGACCACAGTTTCCTTAAAGACACTGAATTTTTCTTTGATTGTGTTTTTGTTTTAATTTTGGATTTGTTTCTGTTTGTAGCTGTTTTGCTCCAATTCATATCCTTGTAGTATATTGAGCCTGATTCCTGTGAAGGTCAGAATTTGATCCCCTGAAACTGGAGTTATGGATGGCTATGAACTATCACATGGGTGTTGGGAATCATTGAATTATTTCTTTTGCTAGTAGGATTCTCTATGATTACCAAATTATTTTTTCACTTATTTTCTACAGAACAATATATCTAGAGATTTGTTGTGTTTCTCTTTCTAGGAAAATTAAGTTTCTCAGGTGGAAAACACAGACGTTCCCTTTATTTTTTTATCAGACCTCACCCTCATTCATAACAACATGTTATCATTTGCCTAAAGGCTATATTAAAGTTATTAATTATGAAATTGAAGAATGAAATGCCGTTTAGTTATTTTGCTTTAGTGTGCATTTAAGGTTAAGACTACATAATGAAGACTTTGAGAATTCAGGGATATATCACTGAACTCAGCTAATCATTCCTTAGATTTCCCTGTTTTTTACCTTGGAGTGCTCTTGGAGCTTCCTCACGTCCAGGACAGAACCACAGTTGGTAATCCTCAATGTTCTGGGAGCCAAAAAGAACCAATCATCACAAATAATCTGACAGTAGAGTCTTGAAGAATCTAGTGATTTTCTTTACTTACAATTTCTAGCTCTATAGCAGGAAAATTATTAGCACCAGTGTTAAAGACATGTCTTCTGACCACAGGTTTGAGTCATCAGAAGACTCCCTTGATTTCAGTAGAAAACCCTTTGGTACTTGCATTTCCTCTCTGAGGGAACCTTGATCTAATGATCCACAGCAGAATAAGAAATTGCATTCAGCCATCAACACTAACCAAACCAATGTTATTACAGAATTACTCACAAAGGTCTCTCCAGTCTGTCAGTGGAATATTGAACATTGATTTGACATGAGCACACAACCTAGTACCCAGAGAGTCATATAGTCACAGTGATTATGATGACTTGGTAAAGGAACATTTGAAAGATATGGTTACTTCGGCAACAGTGAGAAAATTAGACAAAAAACAGAGAGGCTCTGAGGGTACCTAGGAGTGAGTACACACAACCATTGGCTTTCATTCAGAGATAGCCAGTCTGTGGAAAGGACAGAGATGTGTCTAACCTGGAAAATAGGCCACATACTAGAAAGAAGTTCCACAACATAATTATTGAACACAGAGTGATGGATCCATTTGAAACAATCATATAAATAGAATATTCTCTTGAAATAGTTAGCAACCTCCAGGAGTGACTAAAATGATACTGTGCTCTAATTGGAGAAATCATTAATTGTACTGTTTGTTGATTCATGAATAAAATGAAGGGATTGTCCCATAGAGTTCTTAAGTATTACACTAGGGAACAAAAATCCACTCAAGCAGACACTCATACCTCCACTCACCCAAACGTACAAGGAGATGGGGGGGGGACAGACAAACAAACAGACTGACACTCAGAAATTCATCATACATACCAACAGGAAGTAATGGAGAGGGATATACACACATTCAGAGGAACGCAAACACAGAGGGAGAGAGAGACAGAGAGACAGAGACAGAGAGAAAGACAGAGAATTAGAGAGACACACATACACATTTAAAAACAGAAAGACCAAATAAACAGACATGTATGCAGGAAGAATATTGAAAGAAATACACAAACACATTTATTAAACATTTAAAACAACAAGAACAACAACACACCAGAACATGATCACTTACACATCAACACGCAGAGAAATGAAACAAAAAGGATTGGGAGAGGAGTGGAATTATATACCATAAAGGAAGTGCAATAAAATTTTAATGAGGGAAAAAACAAAAAGAAAGAAAGAAAGAAAGAAAGAAAGAAAGAAAGAAAGAAAGAAAGAAAGAAAGAAAGAGAGAAAGATCTTGTTGCCTGAGATTGGCATCCTTTAAATCAGGTATATGCATATGACCAATTAATCTCACAATATTACATTGCATCTTTATTTTCTAGTGATAGTAAAAGTATATCTCAATACCATTGGGCTATGAATCTCATTTCTATGGAAATGTAGACAAGAAATTCAAGAAAAAAGTCCCTCTCAAGACTATTACTCTATCTTAGACACCTTAAGTTCCAAAAGGAGAAGATTGTAAAATATGATTTCTAAATTTATCATGGTTAAGTTTCATCTGTATTATTTAGATGCATACACATTTGTACATACGTGGATCTCAAAAAAAGGATCAATTTTAACTGAAAGTAAATTGAAAATAACTTACAGTCATTCTTGTCATTGGTAATAACTTCTCAATTATATCATTCACCGTATCAGTGTCTGTTGCTGTTACACACAAAGGCTATGAAAAGTACAGAGAAAAATGGTATAAAAATAACTTTGAAGCTCATGATTACAAAAGTAGTTATTGTCTAATCATAATCTGCACTCCATAATGGCAACTCTAATATAGAATAAACATCTTGTTTTCGTCCCTTGAGAAAACTTTGGAAGACTGCCAGTCTAACATATTTATCACAAAATTAACTACGTGGGTACTTAGTTTTCAAACATAACTTTAATAGATTGTGTATGATAAAGGAAGACTGAGCAGCCATGGGTGCAGGAGCTCAGCATACTGATTTTTCATTATGGCAGCAAACAGGCAGAAAGGGTGGTTAAAATAGAGCACAACGCTTTGCTTCCTCCCCATCTAGACGTCGATCATTTTACACTCTTAATTTCATGCACAGAATGTGCTCAGTTTTGGGAAAGTCATGATAAATAGTAGCTGCAACTGAAAAGAAAAGAAAAGAACAGACAAAAAAAAGAAAGAAAATTTAAAATCCAAACAACTCTTGCTTCTCTCTTGCTTCTCTCCTGCTTCTCTCTTGTCCTCTTGTTTGCTTGGGCTCTTCCCCTTACCCTCCCTTCCCCATTCCCTTCCCCATCTATCTACCTGCTCGTGGCCAGCCTCTATTTCTCTTTTCTTCTCTTCTTCTCCTCTCTCTCTCTCTCTTTCTTTCTGCCTCTACTACCCTCTTAACTCCCCTCCCCATGCCCTGAATAAACTCTATTCTAAACTAAAAAAAAGAAAAAAAAAAAAGATGAATACTCTCTCCATATCATGCTTTGTATATAGTTAGATGATAGACAAATATACAGTACTAAAAACTATATTGTTGATAGAACTAGAAACCCAAAATGAATATTTTAGAAATACTCCATCACTTAATACTACTAAGAACAAGCAAGGTACTTGTATTATTAGCTCTCTAACTACGTCTCCATTTAGAATCTGCTCCAAAGACCTAGGAAGACAGCAAGAAGAAAATAGCATGAAATCAAATAATAGGAATCTGAGAAGATACCATGAATATACTGAAATTCTAATAAATTACCATAGTGAATGACAGTGAATAGTTATATCGTTATGAAGATAGTTTCTATAGTATCAGCTACCTGCAATAAGCATTGTAAGTGTCTAGGAAACAATCCCTTAAGTAAGAAACAAAGCACAAGTGCTCCCTCGCTGTCCATAAACAACCTTGAACCAAGGCCAAAGGAAACCACTTCATAAGCAATCTCTCTCTCACACAGACTTTTTATTTATTGTCTTCTAACCACTGGGCATAACCTATTACTCTGAAAGTAAGTTTGTGTGTGTGTGTGTGTGTGTGTGTGTGTGTGTGTGTGTGTGTGTGTGTGTCTTTGTCTGTGTCTGTGTCTGTGTCTGTGTCTGTGATTGTTTGAGTGTTGAAGATTCATACAAGACCCTATCATAACATGCTACATTATTTGCATTTTGTGAACAAAGACATCTTACATTAATTTTACATCTTCTTATCTATACGTTAACAGTTATGCGGACCTCTGTCTGGGCCACCAGGGTTCCATAGCCAACTACCGCCGGGAGAAAGCTACCTTCCCAGGAGTGTGGAAAAGCCGTGAGTGGGGTTAAGGTGAGCACCACTGCTCACCTGGACCCGCCCAGAAACTGCAGGATACAGGGACTGAGGAAAACTCGGGGACAGGAAACCTCTGAACCTTCCGGTTTCCATCTATGGGTGGAAAGCTCTGCCTGGGCCACCAGGGTTCCATAGCCAACTAGTGCCAGGAGGAAGCTACCCTCCCAGGAACATGGAAAAGCCGTGAGTGGGGTTAAGGCGAGCACCACTGCTCACCAGGACCCGACTGGAATCCGCAGGATACAGGACTGAGGAAAACTCAGGGACAGGAACTTTCCGGTTTCCATATGTGCCTGGGGACCTCAGCCTGGGCCACAGGGCTCCAGGAGAGAGCTGGTATCCCGAGAGTGCTGACACACCTTTGAGCACAGGCAAAACCACCACTTCTGTTCAAACTCACTGGATGAAGAGGGACCCTTGCAGAGCCATCAGGACACAGGAACCAAGGGACAGCTGGGGACAAGATCCTTCTGGATTCTTTCTGCACCCCATAGCTGACCCTGTGCCACAACTCTCCAAGCCCAAATTCCTCTCAGAGAGAGCTGGTCTTCAAGGAGTATTGACACAGAGGCCTGCAGGAGGGGCAAACCTCAGCCAGACAGAGTAAGACCAGCTAACATCAGAGTTAACAAGATGGCAAAATGCAAAGGTAAGAACATAAGGAACAGAAACCAAGGCTACTTGGCATCATCAGAACTCAGCTCTCCCACCACAGCAAGCTCTGGATACCCCAACACATCAGAAAAGCAAGACTGAGATTTAAAATCATTTCTCATGATGATGATAGAAGCCTTTAAGATAGAAATGGATAACACCTTTAAAGAAATACAAGAGAACAGAGATAAACAACTAGAAGCCCTTAGGGAGGAAACAAAAATATCTATTAAATAATTACAGGAAAACATAATCAAAGAGGCAGAATTACAGGAAAACACAATGAAACAGACAAAGGAAATGAACAAAACTATCCAGGAGCTAAAAATAGAAATAGAAACAATAAAGAAATCACAAAGGAAGACAACCCTGGAGTTAGAAAACCTAGGAAAGAGATCAGGAGTCATAGATGCAACCATCACCAACAGAATAAAAGGGATAGAAGAGAGAATCTCAGGAGCATAAGATACCATAGATAACATCGACACAACAGTAAAAGAAAATGCAAAATACAAAAAGCTTCTAACCCAGAACATCCATGAAATCCAGGACACAATGAGAAGACAGAACCTAAGGATAATAGGTATAGAAGAGAGTGAAGATTCCCAACTTAAAGGACCAGAAAATATCTTCAACAAAATTATAGAAGAAAACTTCCCTAACTTAAAGAAAGAGATGAACATAAATATACAAGAAGTTTACAGAACTCCAAACAGATTGGACCAGAAAAGAAATTCGTCCCGTCACATTATAGTGAAAACACCAAATACACAAAACAAGAAAAGAATATTAAAAGCAGAAATAGAAAAAGGTCAAGTAAAAGATAAAGGCAGACCTATCAGAATTACACTTGACTTCTCACCAGAGACTATGAAAGCTAGAAGATCCTGAGCAGAATTCATACAGACCCTAAGAGAATACAACTGCCAACCCAGGCTGCTATACCCAGCAAAACTCTCGATTACCATAGATGTTGAAACCAAATATTCTATGACAAAACCACCTTTACACAATATTTTTCCACAAACCCAGCCCTACAAAGGATAATGGATATTAAACGTCAACTAAAAGAGGGAAACTACACCCTAGAAAAAGCAAGAAAGTAATCTTTCAACAAACTCAAAAGAAGATAGCCACATAAATGTAAAAATAACATTGAAAATAACAGGAACCAACAATCACTATTCCTTAATATCTCTTAACATCAATGGACTCAATTCCACAATAAAAAGACATAGACTGGCAGACTGGATCCATAAAGAGGACCCAGCATTTTGCTGCATTCCAGAAACACATCTCCTGGATAAAGACCAACACTACCTGAGAGTAAAGGGCTGGAAAACAATTTTCCAGGCAAATGGTCCCATGAAACAGGCGGGAGTAGCCATTCTAATGTCGGATGAAATCAACGTTCCCCCAAAAGTTATTAAAAAAGATAAGGAAGGACACTTCATACTCATCAACGGAAAGATCTATGAAGAAGAACTCTCAATTCTGAACATCTATGCTCCAAATGCAAGGGCACCTACATTCATAAAAGAAACTTTACTAAAGCTCAAAGCACACATAGCACCTCACACAATAATAGTAGGTGACTTCAACACCCCATTATCATCAATGGACAGATCTTGGAAACACAAACTAAACAGAGACACAGTGAAACAAACAGATGTTATGAACCAAATGGATTTAACAGATATCTATAGAACATTTCATCCTAAATCAAAAGGATATACCTTCTTCTCAGCACCCCATTGTACTTTCTCCAAAACTGACCATATAATCAGTCACAAAACAAACCTCAACAGATACAAGAATATTGAAATAATCCCATGCGTCCTATCAAATCACTATGGATTAAGACTGGTCTTCAATGGCAACAATAACAAGAGAAAGCCCACATACACATGGAAGCTGAACAATGCTCTACTCTATGATAACTTGGTCAAGGAAGAAATAAAGAAATTAAAGATCCTAGAATTTAATGAAAATGAAAGTACAACATACCCAAACTTATGGGACACAATGAAATCAGTGTTAAGAGGAAAACTCATACGTTGGAGTGCCTCTAAAAAGAAACTGGAGAGAGCATACGCTAGCAGCTTAACAGCACACCTGAATGCTCTATTACAAAAAGAAGCTAATGCACCCAAGAGAAGTAGAAGGCAGGAAATAATCAAACTCAAGGCTGAAATCAAGCAAGTTGAAACACAAAGAACTTTACAAAGAATCAACAAAACCAAGAGCTGGTTCTTTAAGAAAATCAACAAGATAGATAAACCAACAAGAGAGATAAACCCTTAGCAGGACTAACCAGAGGGCACACAGACAGGATCCAAATTAACAAAATTAGAAATGAAAAGGGAGACATAGCAACAGATTCTGAGGAAATTCAAAAAATCATCAGATCCTACTACAAAAGCCTATACTCAACAAAACTGCAAAATCTGGATGAAATGGACAATTTTCTAGACAGATAAGAAATACCAAAGTTAAGTCAGGATCAGATAAACCATCTAAACAATCCCATAATGCCCAAAAAAATAGAAGCAGTCATTAAAAGTCTCCCAACCAAAAAAAGCCCAGAACCAGATGGGTTCACTGCAGGATTCTATCAGACCTTCAAAGAAGACCTAATACCAATACTCTTCAATCTATTCCACAGAATAGAAACAGAAGGAACACTACCCAATTCCTTCTATGAGGCCATAGTTACACTGATACCAAAACCCCACTAAGACCCAACAAAGAAAGAAAACTTAAGACCAAATTGCCTTATGAATATCGATGCAAAAATACTCAATAAAATTCTCATAAATCAAATCCAAGAACACATCAAAACAATCATTCATCATGATCAAGTAGGCTTCATCCCAGGGATGCAGGGATGGTTCAATACCCGGAAATCCATCAATGTAATCAACTACATAAACAAACTCAAAGAAAAAAACCACATGGTCATTTCATTAGATACTGAAAAAGCATTTGACAAAATTCAACATCCCTTCATGATAAAAGCCCTGGAAAGATCAGGAATTCAAGGCCCATACCTAAACAGAGTAAAAGCAATATACACCAAACCAGTAGCCAACTTCAATCTAAATGGAGAGAAACTCCAAGCAATCCCACTAAAATCAGGGACTAGACAAGGTTGCCCTCTCTCTTCCTATCAAAGTAAATGGAGAGAAACTTGAAGCATTCCCACTAAAATCGGGGACTAGACAAGGTTGTCCACTCTCTCTCTCTCTATCTATTCAATATAGTACTTGAAGTTCTAGCTAGAGCAATTAGACAACAAAAGGAGGTCAAAGGGATACAAATTGGAAAGGAAGCAATCAAAATATCACTCTTTGCAGATGATATGATCGTATAATTAAGTAACCCTAAAACCTCCACTAGAGAACTGCTGCAGCTGATAAACAACTTCAGCAAAGTGGCCGGATATAAAATTAACTCAAACAAATCAGTAGCCTTCCTATACTTGAAGGATAAACAGGCTGAGAAAGAAATTAGGGAAATGACACCTTTCACAATTGTCACAAGCAATATAAAGTATCTTGGTGTGACTCTAACCAAACAAGTGAAAGATCTGTATGACAAGAACTTCAAGTCTCTGAAGAAAGAAATCGAAGAAGACCTCAGAAGATGGAAAGCTCTCCTGTGCTCATGGATTGCCAGGATTAATATAGTAAAAATGGCCATCCTGCCAAAAACAATCTACAAATTCAATGCAATCCCCATCAAAATTCCAACTCAATTCTTCATAGACTTAGAAAGAGCAATTCTCAAATTCATTTGGGATAACAAAAAAACCCAGGATATCAAAAGTTTTTCTCCACAACAAAAGAACTTCGGGGCAGAATCAGCCTCCCTGACCTCAAGCTGTACTACAGAGCAGTAGTGATAGAAACTGCATGGTATTGGTACAGTGACAGGCAGGTAGATCAATGGAATAGAATTGAAGACCCAGAAATAAACCCACACAACTACGGGCACTTGATTATTGATAAAGGAGCTAAAACCACCCAGTGGAAAAATACAGCATTTTCAACAAATGGTGCTGGTTCAGCTGGCGGTCTACATGC
>JAPYYD010007633.1:0-10105 GCA_028551405.1 Uromys caudimaculatus
AAGTATGTAGATAAGGATTATATCAGGATGTATGCTTGCCCCTGATTGGAAAAGGGCAAGAAGCATGTAACATTGTGGAGTTTGCTTTTATAAATACCTGACTAGTGTAATTCAGCACCATTCTCTGGGTATCCCAGATGGACTTGGGCCAGTGTCCATTGTCCTGTCCAACACTGAATAAAGCTTGCTTCAAATTTCATTCAAAAGTTGTGGTAGTGGTCTTATTCCCACCTGGTAGGATTAATAGTAGGGTGATGATATGAGCCACCATACCTGGGTCAAAATAGATTGTTTTATCATTTTTTTATCTTTTGTTCTCAAACCTTTAGAGATTTTATTTATTCATTGTAAAACTCTGACGTTTCTCTTCCAAAAGAGTAACACTGGGTTGGTGAGATGATCCAGTGGTTAAGAGCTCTACTCTTCCATAAGACCCTGATTTAAAGATTCCAAAGACCCAGATTTCAGCACCCAATGGTCGTTTGCAATAACTTATAGTTCCAGTTTTAGAGTATCTGACCCCTCCTTTAGCTTCAGGGGCATCTGGCATGCTTGTGGTACATAGACACACATGTAGGTAAAAATGCCTATACAAGTAAAATTTTTGGAAATATTGAATATTGAAAATGTTAGTGCCCTGTTGATCTTCAAAGATATGCACAGGTTTTTCCTAACGTTTAAAGTTTAATTCCAGATGACTTCATCACTAGCCCTGAGAAAATCTGCAAAGCACAATGGGGAGCATCATAAACCAGTAATTCCATGTCTCCTATTTCGACTTGTACTCATATTTTACATTCATAGTTTTTTTAAAAAAAAAAATCTGTGCCAGATGTAGTGGTACATGCCTTTTATTTCAGAACTAAGGAGGCAGAGGCAGGCAGATCTCTGTAAGTTGAAAGACAGCTTGGTCTATACACTGAGACCCTTTATAGAAAAAGATTTTTTTTTTTTTGTGAGAGAGAGAGAGAGGAAAAGAGAAGGATTTCCTATTGAATTCTCCCCTTCTTTGAGGCAGGGTCTTATGTTTCAGCCCAGGCTGGTCTGGAACTCACTACTATATCCAAAGTTGGCCTCCAACTTACAGAGGATCCTCCTGCCTCATCCTTTCCAGTACCTGGGGATTAAGGTGCAAGCCATCATACTGTTACAAAATATAATGGGGTAAGGGGATACCTGGCAGGCCCATGCCAAGGTGACCCCCTGAGAAATTATGCCATGCAAGAGATTTGGTATAAAGGGTATTTATTTAGGGAAGGGGAGAGGAGGGTGGACCTGGGAAGGGTTAGAGGCAACTGGGTAGCCATGGAGACAGGCAGACAGACTGGAGCAGAGGTAAGAGAGCAGAGAAGAGGATGGAGCACACAGAAGAATAGAAAGGAGGAGAAACCAGTCAAGAACAGAGAGAGAGAAAGAGAGAGAGAGAGCAAGAGAGCGAGAGAGCGAGAGAGCGAGAGAGAGTGAGAGAGCGAGCTGGGGTGGCAGGTAGTCCTTTTACAGGCAGCCAACACTTGGCCCACCTAGTGGCAGTGACAGATGATGTTAGCTGTTGCCAGGTCCCTGGGAGGAGCCTAGTGGAATTGCCTGTAAGCTAACAATGACCATGACTGACTAAAGGACTATTTTAATTCACCAGGCCCAAATGAATGGGCATTTAAAAATTCTTATTACATTTTTATTGATTTATTATATTTACCATTTTCTTATTATTAATGTGAATGATTGTATCTATTTGGGTGTGCAGTACCATGGCACATGTGTTGGAGGTCAGAGGACCACTTGCTTAAGTCAGTTTTTTTTCTTCCACTGTGGGGGTTGGAGGGATGGCACTCCAGCAAAGCTTGGTGGCAAATACTTTTACCTAATGAGCCATCTTGTTGGTCCTGAAGAAATTTTTAACTCTGAAAATTTCTCTGACCTTCTCAGCACCCTAAAGACCTTTTCTTCTTTCTTTCATTATTTACATATTTTTTGCTAAAACAGTTTGTTGCTAAAAATCATATGAAATATTTTTTCATTCACTTCAACTGTATTTCAACAAAACCCCAACCTTCAGGCAGGTGGTGGTGCATGGTTTTAATCCCAGCACTTGGAAGGCAGAAGCAGGCGGATCTCTGAGTTCGAGGCCAGCCTGGTCTATAGAGAGAGTTCCAGGACAGCCAGGGCTACACAGAAAAACTCTGTCTCAAAAAAACAAACATCAACAATCAACCAACCAAACAACCAAGCAACCAAGCAAGCAATCAACCAACCAAACAACCAAGCAAGCAAGCAAGCAAGCAAGCAACCAACCAACCAACCAAGCAACCAACCAACCAACCAACCAACCAACCAACCAAATAAACAAACAAAAAAGTGAAATTACACTGGCTTTTAAGAAAACATACCATACAGGTATTATCTCAGGAAAGAAACTACTGCAATCTCATTTCCTCACCTTCTTAAGAGAATGAAGATTGATTTAATTGGTGTCGGGACTCAAAGAAACCCAGGACAAGAGTCCTACTCAGTACCTGTGGCTCCTCCCAGCACTTCTCAGCCCTCCCCACCTCCCCTAAACCTCTTCAGCCCAAGGGTTTCCTTTCCCTCCTCCCAGTTTCTCTTCCCTACATGAACCTTCCATTTCAGCCACGTGCTCCCTTGACCTGTTTGCCCTATCTCTTCTTTCTCCTTTTCCTCTTCTGCTGATTCCCTCCATCCCCATGGCCTGGTTCAGTCTGGACCTTTCCAGGTGCCTCTGACTGAACTCTTCTTTATGTCTACAATAAAACCCTTCTCAACCATACCTTTGGGCAGTCATGTCCTTATTTTTATTTGGTTGAAATCTCCTTTGGAGACTGACTCTTGAGAAGATACTGGATCTTCTATCACTTGATAAGATTCGCTTGGTTCATGTAGCACTTGGAGGTTTACAGAGGTGTTTCTCAATGTTCTCATGTTTGCCAGACACTAATGAGCATAAACGTGGGTGAAGCACATTCAAAGTGATTGCAAGACAACTACAATATCTCTTCTTGGCTGTTGGTCAGTAGAGTTGCTCTTTGAGTAAGTCTGTACGTTGTCCTGACCCTGCCTTTCAGTAAGGTCAGGAACAAATCCCTCAGCAGGGTGTGGCATTGCGCACCAGTACTTCAGTATTTGGAAACTGGAGGGTAGAAAGTTCAAGACTGACTACATGAGATCCTGTTAATGTAAATGTTTAGCAGCATCTTCTGTTGGTGTTGGATTGACAGCAGTCCCTGCCTCATACTACACACACTTATTACCACAAACTGTACCTGTAAGTCAAGTTCCATCACTGGATCTTCAGTGAAGATCTGGGGAGAGGTAAAGAGAAAAGGCTTTGGAGCCAGGTATACCAAAATCTGAACCCCAGTTATACTATTTATTATTTGTATGACATTTGGCAAGTTGCTCAGCCTCTCTGAACATCACATTCCTCCAGGGTAAAAACAGGACAATAAAGCCTCCTTCATAGGACTTCTATGAAGACAAAGCTAGAAATATGGCATATGTTCAGGATGGCCTCGAACTCACTAGGTAGTTCAGGCTGTCCTTGAGCTCAAAACAATCCAACTAGTCTCCTAAGTGTTGGGGTTGTAGGCATGACCCTCCATGTCCAGCTAGCTTGTCTACCCTTTCCTCCTCACCACAGGTGCTAGATAGGGATGATTGGATGACCTTTTTGACTTTTTTTCTGTACTGAGCATCTACACTTGTCTGCTTATATCCATAGCATCTACCTAACAGCTCAATTTCTTTTGCATCAGCTCAGGGATGCAAACTGATTTTCACCAAATCTCAGCATTCCCATGTACGTTTCTTGCCCTATTGCCATAGCTCTCTTGCCTTTCTGACCCTGTAAGGACACACATACTGTCTTGCAGCTAGAAGGTCAATATGGAAATAACAACTGTAATTACCATAAACCAGAGACAAACACATGGGTTATTCCATGAAAGATACCCAAAAGAAAGGCTACTTGGAGTGGAAAAATCCTGATCCATTAATGTGACTGGATACAGTGGAAGGATGACCATTGCTGATGTTTATTCAGTAATTGACTATGGTTCAACAAAATGAAACCTCAGCTATCTGATTAAATGTTTGTCTAGGCAAAGCTTCAGATGATATCATTATTTTTACTCACAGCTCTTAGATCAAATTAGAGACAAGATAAGGACTGCTAGACAGATGTCATGACAGAGTACGTTTTATCAGATAATAGTCAAGAGCCACTCAACTTACTGTTCTTCTTGACTTTATGTTTTATGGCAGACAGGTTCTAGACACAGAGGTGACAAAGCACCTGAGGCATGTTTCATTTGCCAGGTTGAGCCTGGAAAGAAACCAAGAGTTTCAAGGCAGTCCATACTATAAGGAAATGGGGCTGTGTTTCTATTCTGTTAGTTTTGTTTCAGATAAGGTCTCATGTAACATAGGCTGACTTTGAACTCACTGTGTAACTGATGTTGACTTTTGAGTTTCTGATCTTACTGCTGTCACCATCCGATTGTATGGTGTAGCACCATGCTTGACTATAAGTGAAGTTTATAAGCAGCCTTGAGGAGTGGAAGAAGGAGGAAAGAGAGGTTCTCTGTGACATTCAGAAGTATCAGCAGAGAAGACACTATGCTATAAGACATAAGCTCATTTTGTGTTCTATCCACATACAGATCCATCTCTACCCCACTCCATCATATTTAAGTTACCGGGTTTAGTGACCCACTTCTATTTTATTTTATTATTTTGAGAAAAGTTCTGATGAACCCTGGAATGGCCTTGAACTTGTTAAATAGATAAGGACAATACCTTATACCTCTGATCCTTCTGCTTTTGTCTTCCCCAAGGCTGATTTAATGTCTAATGTACAAATCTACATTAAGACATCTAGTTTACGTGGTACTGGGGTAGTATATGGACTTCATGTATGCTAAACAAGCAATCTACCAACTGAACTACATCTCCAGCTCTATTTTATTTCTTTGTTATTTATACAGTGTCTCATATTGCCCAGGTTAGTCTTGAATTCACTCTGTAATAGATACCTGATGTTAAGAAGGCATTTAAGGACCAGTGAGGTAACTCAGTAGGTAAAAGTGCTGGCTGCACAGATCTGATGATCTGGGTTCAATTCTAAGATCTCCAAAAGTTGTTACCTGACCCCACATGTGACACACACAAGGTTGTATTCATATACCATGTACACATACTCATCATAAATTATTTTTTTTAAAGAATGGATTTAGTACCATAAATTGTACAGATTGGTTAAGATGATTGTTTTGGCTTTATAAATTTTACCACAGTAAAAAAAAAAAAAATTTAAAAAGGAAAGAAAAAACCAAAAAGACATGAGGATATAGTTTAGTGGCAGAGCACCTGCTTAGCATGTGCAAGGTCCTGAGTGGATCCCTAGCATAAAGTGGAGGTTGTGGGTGGAGAGGATGAACTGAGAGATTTGCTGGTTTCTGGCTTCTCCAGAGATAAATGGAGCCCCCAGCCCCTCCGTCTTGTAAATTCCCAACAGAGAAGCCCAGGTCCTTGTTTTTATCCAGTATTTCCAATTCCATTCTTCTAGAGCCTCCAGCATTCTTTACTTTATATCCCGAGAAATCCTTCAGAGTGACATATTTTCTGAATTTAATTTTGGCATGTTATTTCCTTTCTCAGAACATGCGCTAAGAAAACGTGACAAACTAGAGAACAAAATTAATTGTCTAAAATAGTCTTTCAGAACCTATCAAAAATGAGCTAGCAAGTTTATTTATTGGCCTTTTCAAGAACACACTGGCTTGATTAACCTTCTTTAGCCAGGAATTCAATCCCGGTTGTCCTAGACTTTGCCTTCGAGGACCTGGCTAGATACAATCATATCAACTACTGTCCAAAGACAGCCATAGCAGCACAAGGTCTCTGGCAACCACAAAGAGAAAATACAACCTTTGAAACTGAGACCCAGAAGGCAGGATCCTAATGGGAACAGTGGAATGAACCCAATTTCAACAGAAAACTGTTCACAGTCCAGTGTAGGCTTGCTTGTGTTAACTATTCCCAAGGGCTCTTTCACTCATCAAAGTTGCTGTGTCCAAAATAGATAAGGGTCATTTTTCTCTTAGACAAAATAAAAAAGCAAATAGCTACACTATCATCAGGTTTAAGGGAGACATGGTGTAGTGGGGACATCTGTTGGGCTAGTGGGTAGATAAATGGAGGTACTAAGTCTGAGGATTCACTCACAACCAGAGAAGGTATTAATGGAGTCATGAGCACTGCTCCCCTCCCCACACATGGGGTTCCTGTTTCCTCAGTTCCAGGTGGTCTGCTCTCCCAATCTGTACTTGTTGTATTATCTTATCCCTTTCTCCCGTCTAGTTTCCTCTCTCTCTTTTTCCCATCCTTCCCTTTTGCCCTTCTTTCTCCAATATTCCCTGGGCATATGAACTCTTTTTCAAGTAATGATCCAGAAAGTCAAATTCAAGATTCAATCTTTCATTCCATGATAAAAAACAAAACCAAGGATGATCAAAATTTATTCTTTTTTTTTTTTTTAAAGATTTATTTATTTATTTTATGTCTATGAGTACACTGTTGCTGTCTTCAGACACACCAGAAGAGGGCATCAGATTCCATTACAGATGGTTGTGAGCCACACTGTGGTTGCTGGGAATTGAACTCAGGACCTCTGGAAGAGCAGTCAGTGCTCTTAATCACTGAGCCGTCTCTCCAGCCCCAAAGTTTATTCTTGAATATGATAGAATTTTCAGGTCTAAAATGTCTTGAGGGAGTCCTTGGACAAATACCTACTTTTGACATTAAATCACCAGGCCTAAGCATCTTGAGGGATGGTCTCCAGAGGCAAACAACTGGAGCAGAGATTCAAACCTGGGCTTCCCAAAACCCAGCTCCTCAGCCTTACATGGTAACAGTACCATCTCTGTTGTACACAAAACACTTCCTAGTAGGGGGACTAAGCCAAGGAATGGGATAGTTTTTGTATTCCTTTATTTATGCTAAATCTAAGTATCTTCAGGTCTGACTGTTCAGTGGCAGTGGCAAGGCTCTCGTGCCTTGAGGCATCTACTTTCCATAGGATCTTCTTAGGCATTTCCACACTTACACATTTTACAGTTAGAATTGTATATATAAATGTATGTCAATAGAACCAATATGGTTTGACAGATACGCTCTTGAATGTGAGATCAGTACTATAAAACTACTTGGGAAAAGTCTACCTGCTCAAGTTGCTGTTGTACCAGGACATGTTCATGAACCCCCAAAAGACCACCAAGGAACTGATTCTGATATAATTGCATTAGGGTCTCTTTATTGCAAGCTTGGGCTCCCTGACAGCCCTGACACAGCAGGATGGGAAGGTAGATCCCTCAGTACAGTTTCAGGCAACCATTTATAGAATCAAGAAAGGGGTATCTACCCTGGTATACATCTGATTGGGAAGGGGGTATTATGGCCTTTAACATAATTGGCTGGTGCTGGGAACCAAACCATAAACAACTTCTGCTTTCCTCCTGATTGGTGGTTTTTAGGAATTGAAGTATCAGGGGCGAGCTTGAAACCTGGAGGTGTACATTTGTTTGGGGATAACCTGGAAACTATGCTAGACGCAGGTTTTGTTGTGGGACAGTAACCTGGAAACTGGTGTTAGACACAGGTCTTGTTGGGGGTAGTCTGGAAACTGATGCTAGGTACTGGCCTGTTAGTTAACTTGAGCTCAACCTAAGGTCAGGTTCTTTAAGATGGAGTCTGAACCCAAAAGATCTGGTCTCTCATTGCCATTCTGGATATATTAACACAAAGCCTTCTTTTAAGTGCAGTGCCCTGGGCATGAGATGGCTCAGCTGACTAGGGTGGTTGCCATCCAACCCAAGGACCTGAGTTCCATTCCTGGAGGATGCAAGGTGAAAGGAGAGAATAAAATCCTGACAATTGTCCTCTGTGTACTGTGGCACACATGCATTCAAGTAGCTCATCTGTGTAGTATTAATCTTATACCCTGAACTCAGAATGAATTAATGCAGGTATATTCTAGGGCAGGAATAGCAACAAATGCATGAGGAGTATACTTTGCAGTGGTAGCCTTTGGCCTGGTGAACTTACAGGCTCCTCTCAATTGCTTTATACACACCCCTTTGAATTTTTGTTTGTTTCTTTTTATTTACTCTTCTCTTATATAATGCATCACAACTCAAGCTTTTTCCAGTCTTTCCAGTTGCTACCTGTCTTAGGGTTTTACTGCTGTGAACAGACACCATGACCAAAACAAGTCTTATAAAGGACAACATTTAATTAGGGCTGGCTTACAGGTTCAGAGGTTCAGTGTAGTATCATCAGGGCAGGAACATGGCAGCATTCAGGCAGGCAAGGTACAGGAGGAGCTGAGAGTTTTACATCTTCATCCGAAGACTGCTAACAGAATATTGACTTCCAGGCAGCTAGGGTGAGGGTCTTAAGCCCACACCAACAGTGACACACCTCCTCCAACAAGGCCACACCTCCTAATAGTGCTACTCCCTGGGCCAAGCATATACAAACCATCATACTACCTTAACTTCTCTCTACCCCAGATTCACTGCTCCTCCATTTCCCTTCAGAAAAGAACAGGCACCAGGTGGTGGTGGCACATACCTTTAATCCCAGCACTAGGGAGGTGGAGGCAGGTAGATTTCTCAGAGTTCTAGGCTAGCTTGATCTACAGAGAAAGATCCAGGACAGTCAGGGTTACACAGAGAAATCCTGTCTCAAGAAAACAAATCCAATCAACCAACCAACTAACCAAACAAACAAAAATATCAATCAAACAAGATATATAACAAGATGCAATAAGACTAAGCACAAACCCTCATATCAAAGCTGGATGAAACAACCCAGTAGGAGGAAAAGGGTCCAAAGAGCAGGCAAAGAGTCAGAGGCACCGAATACTGGACTGCATTCCCACTAGTAGAAGTCTCATAAAAACCCCAAGCTAAATTGTTTTTTGTCTGTCTGTTTGTTTGTTTTTGAGTGGGGTCTCCATAGGCTAGCCCGGAGTTCACAATGTAGCCCGGATTTATCTAGAACTTATCCTCCTGGCTTAGCCTCCTGATTAATAGCATTACAGTGATATGCTACCATGCCTAATGAGGTTTTTTTTTTTTTTTTTTTTTTAATTTTTTGATACTTTATTTGCATTTCCAATGTTTCCCCCTTTCTAGGTCTCCTCTTTGGAAACCACATATCCCCTCCCCCTCCCCCACCTCTATGAGGGAATTCCACCTCCCACCCACCCGCCCATCCACTCCCTTATTCCCACCTTGACATTCCCCTTTACTGGGGCCTTTAATACCCTCAGGCCCAAGGGCCTCTCCTCCCGCTGATCGCCAACAAGGCCTTCCTCTGCCACATATGTGGTTCAAACCATGGGTCTCTCAATGTGTATTTTTTGGTTGGTGGCCCAGCCTCCAGGAGGACTGGGGGCGTCAGGCCAATTGACACTGTTGCTCCCTCCATGGGGCTGCAGACTCCCTCAGCTCCTTCAGTCCCTTCTCCCAGTCCTCCATCGGGGACCTCACTCTGAGTCCAGCGGTTACTGTAAAGTGAAACTTGGGTATTCCGAACTTTTGGGCTAATATCCACTTATCAGTGAGTACATACTGTGTTCGTTCTTTTGTGACTGAGTTACCTCACTGAGGATGATATTTTCTAGTTCCATCCATTTGCCTGCAAATTTCATGAAGTCATTGTTTTTAATAGCTGAGTAGTACTCCATTGTGTAAATGCACCACATTTTCTGTATCCATTCCTCTGCTGAGGGACATCTGGGTTGTTTCCAGCTTCTGGCTATTGTAAATATAGCTGCTATGAACATAGTGGAGCATGTGTCTTTATTACATGTTCGAGCATCTTCTAGGTATATGCCCAGGAGTGGTATAGCTGGGTCCTCAGGTAGTATTATGTCCATTTTTCTGAGGGTCTGCCAAACTGATTTCCAGAGTGGTTGTACCAGCTTGCAATCCCACCAACAATGGAGGAGTGTTCCTCTTTCTCCACATCCTTGCCAGCATCTGCTGTCACCTGAGTTTTTGATCTTAGCCATTCTGACTGGTGT
>JAPYYD010007634.1:0-10105 GCA_028551405.1 Uromys caudimaculatus
AAGCTGCTGGCGGTCAGTCTCTGTGGCCTGGTGAGCTGTGGGGCGTGTCTTTGGCCCTCTGCTGGGTCTTGCGATCTCCGGCGAGGGATCTTTGTCCCGGCGCTGATTAGCTGTGGGGCCCTGTGGCCCAAGCTGAGGTTTCCGCTAAATATCTAGAATTTAATGATCAGGAAAAAGAAGAGCTCACGCCTCATTATGAGTTAACAGAAATCTTAAAGTGTCTTTCCTCTACACTCACATGGTGTGTGCCATCACTCCTGCGGGAACCACAACTGCAGCCTTAACAAAGGTACGGCAGGCCACCCTGTACTCTCAAGGCTAACTTCGTAGCTGTGTGGCTACATAGATAGTCCATGACCCATAGCTTTGGTATTCCATGGAATAGTAATGAGCAAAATATAGCACCAAAAAAAAAATTAAAGTACATCAATTAATCAAAACGCAAAAAATTCTATACGGATGAATAACGAATTTTGTCAAGGTATTTGTAGCATGAGATGCATATTTTAAATCACTGTAGTTTTATTACTCAGTGCTAGAAACAAAGACTCTATCTTAGTAACATGATGGACATAAAAGACCAGTAACATTTGTGAATGATACAGTAGTTTCATAACCTCTCTTTCACCACTGACAAGCAAGGACCATAGCAGTACAAAGAGCTGCGAGTTGGGATTTGTTTAAAGAGATAGGTATGTAGACATGAAAACTATATATGGAACATCTATCTGTCATATGCATATCAAGATATATGAATGTATAAATCATGTGTTGATATATGAATGTATCTATGTATCTTTCTATTTATCTTACTATGTGTCTGTCTACCTGTCTATGAATGGATTTTTTTTGTCACTGCTGTACAAAGGCTTTTGTATTTTAAATACGATGTATTTCATCAAGGAACAGGATGGATCTGACTTAGTTCATAGTCTCTTTTCAGCTGAAGTCAAAGGTAAGAATAATCCAAGAATTCTAAAACTGCACACAAGCTATTTCTTAAAGAGCCAATAAGTGAGCCAATAATAAGAGCCAATTTGTTTTTCCTATTCTTAAAATAATGCAACATGAATTTTAACTACATAATAAATTACCTGAGGATCATTTTTAAATGAAGATTTAGTCTGGGATAGTCTGGCATTTTAATTTTTTGGCAGATAGCTAGGATTTAAGGAACCAACTTATGTGTGCTTATATCCTAGGGTATTACTGTAAATTCATGGGCATATCATTGAAGATTTGAGAGGGAAACACAGCATCCATCAGACACTATGCGGAGGAGGCAAAGTACTAACTATCCGTTTGTAGTGTCATTATCAATATTATTTTTTATTCTTCAATGAATTATTATTTGTGATATGCTGAGCTTTTGACAATGTCTTCAATCTAAAACAAAATTTCATATATATTCATTCCAGGTGTGGTGGTACATGTCTATCATCTCAGAACTTAGGAGACAGAGCCAGAATGTTGCTGAGTTTTCTCAAACACAATGAACTGTTTCAAATACAACGAACCAAGCCCAAAAGGAAGAAACAAAATATTAATGTTGAATGAGAAGTGAACATGGTAATAGCTGTTGAGATTCTAAGATCTGACATGCTAGATAGTACTCAGCAGGCACACCGAACCTATTAGTAGTAAGTAACAGAACAACTAACGAACAGAATAAAATATTTACCTGAATGACTGTTTTCAAATAGTTAAGTACAAAAGAGATTACTAAGTTTTTGGGAAACAAGACCTTACTTTTAACCTGGGAGCTACATGAGAGAATAACCGAAACATTAGGAGCTCTATAAATTGAGAACATTTGGGGTCCAAGGTTTTACAGTAGTGTTGATCCATGGCCCATGCCATGCTTCAAGTCATACAAGTGTCATGAATTACCCTCAGCCATATTACACAAGGAGAAACTCTGGTTCACTAATTTGTTAGCAGTAGCAAGTCATGGAGGAAGCTCTGGGTTTCTAGTCAAATGTCCTGTAGATCACAGCTCTCTGCCTCCTAACACAACTGGCTTTCTCAATACACCCCATGCCTCTGCAGCTACATGATCAAAGAGGGATGTGGGGTCCCAAGGATTACAAGAAAATTTAAGAAGTTACAAAATCTGAGACTTGGGAGGATTTAAAATGATTATGACAATTTTACTACTAACAACCTCTTTTTCTTTATCAAGACGTGGTTGTGACTTAAAATGGGGATGTTTACTGCCTTTTAGGACATGTCTTTTGCCTGGTACTCAGATTATTACATTTAATAAACTGGAATCCTGCAGACATGTTAGCTCCTGAATCCCTTCCAAGTCAGAAAAGAGGTGGAGCTTCTCATCCAACCCTATTTCCCAAACCACGAAACTCGTGCAGTACGGGTGGGAAGAGGGAAATGACAAAGGCGAAAACTCACAGTGTCTGAATCGGCATCAGGCACATTTAGGTAGCTCCTCTTCCTATCGGATCCTGCTTGGGAGTTCTTTGAGGATGCCATCCAATGACCAAAAGAAAAAGCATATTAGAGCATAGAAATCAGAGAAGCCAAGAAATGCACAGTTAGAGAGGTAGATACAATGACATGTAGGTTGCTAAAGGCTGCTCTCAAGGGAGCTCTTCAATTCAAAGTAAGAGCAGGATTTTCCCTGCAGACAGCGGGATGCTCTAGAACGGTTTTTGGTTGGTTGGTTGGTTGCTTGCTTGCTTACTTGTTTTATTTTTTGAGTAGGAAAGAAAGCTGAGTAGGAAAATGTTGTAGTGGGGGTTGACAGCATAGAGAGAGGTTGGGGTGCTGAGAAAATGGTAGGAGGGAAACTTAGCAACGGAACTGGAATGATCTGCAGGCTTGAGGTGACTGGACATTAAATTAGAAAATGAAGAAATCAAACAATTGAGGATGTTGATAGGAGCACCGAATGCTTCATGAGACTGCCAACAGCCATAGCATGGCGATTAGCTTTTCTATCTCCTTCACCATTTAATTCTTGGTGCTGGCAGTCTTCAAACTCCTCTTATCCAGTTCTTTATAAAATGGAAATAAAACCATTTCCAAAGCTGTGTGAGGATCATGGAAAAAGAAGGAAGGATTCAGGAATCAAAATAGAGTGTAAGTTGTGTGAGGGCCCAGGGCAAGCAGGCACCCGCAATAGATGGGATGCACGATCACACCTCACCATCTCTTTTGAAAAGACACTGGGAATGAACACGAGAAGGAAAGATTCTGGGAGAGTGCTTACAGTTGACAGGCCACTTGCCAGACTGTGGGTATTTGCAGAAAACCTGGAGGACTCTAAGTCAACACCGTCTTCAGTGTCTTCTAAGGAGTTCTAGGAAAGGAAGGAGAAGACAATGCCTTAGTGTATTTCTATCATAGGAACCTTTCTTTTACATGAAAAAGAAAGAGATTTATTTCACAAACACTCAGAAAATCAAGGAAAACCAGAGAAATCAACTCTCAGGTTTAGGCTTTCGTTCATCTTAATTACCAAATCAAAGGAGTAGACAGGGTCAGGGCATTGTGGGTAGTCTTTTTCCTCATAATGCTTGCTTAATGCAAAGAACATGAAATTTGGAATGGCACAGACATGGGTTTAATTCCTGCCTCCCTGGTCTCTAAGGTGACCCACTTTGGACAATACACTTAAGGTATTTTTAGATGAAACTCGCCCTCCCCTACATTTTCCCGCATACAAACCCCGTCTCTCCAGTCTCTCTCCACCATTAGCTCTTACATTTCTTCTTTATGTGAATAATCACTTAGTAGTATATTTTTATCATGAAAATTCATGAATTAATTTTTAACTTACTTTTTTGATGCTTAACATAACTTCTGTAAGATCAGTGATCTTCACTGGTCTGCTTTTTTAAAAAGAGAATTTAAAGACTTGTTTAATGTGTATATGTATTTCTTTTTTTGCTTCTTTGATCTTAGCTCCATTTGTATAGTTTTACCAATTTATATAATGACATTTGTTTTTAAAATGTTTTGCAACCACTCCAAGATTTCTTTCTTTTCATATTTGATCTTAAACTGTTTTCAACGTGGGCTTTTGTTTGGTAAGTCCTAGAGGCCATGCTATCTTTAAATAGGACTTTTTTTAAGCTCTAGTTTTCTTTCAATACTTTCAAAATATAACTGTTTTCATCTGGAACTCAATATTACCATAGAAAACTGCCATAATTTGATTCTTGTTTGTATAAAATAAAATTTACTTCTATATGTTTTAAAGAAATTTCTCTTGTGTTTGATATTCTTTGATTTTATTGTTCCTAGGTGTGAATTATAATTTCAAGCATCCATGTGACATGGGGTGTGTTCAGAAATGTGTCCATGTGTTCAGGAAAATAGAAAGATTAATATAATGAACTCATAGTACTAATCATTCAGCCTTAGAGTCTTTTATACACAAGAGTAACTATTTTTTTTCTGGGCTCATGGCATGTTAATATGAATTTCATAATTCTCATGTTCATTTTTACAAAATATCTTAGTTGAGTTTTGATTGGTATTGAATTCATAGATTAACCTGAAAGGAGCTTTTACCTTAAAAACATGAAATTTCCTAAACTATAAACAGAGTACCTCTCCATTTATTCAGGCCTCTAATTTAGCTCAATATTTTTAAAGTCACAAAGTACACCTTATGTATTCAAAAATACACTGATTTCCTACCCCTTTCAAGTGTTTTTCATGTTATTATTAGGATTATATTCACAACTTGATTTCCCAGCTGTTTACTAATAGTATGTACCATATAACTGGATTTTATAAATAATCCTATATCTTAAGACCTTGATGAATTGACTGTAGTCATATCATATTTTTTATATCATTTAGGATTTTCAACAAATAGGATCTCATCATCTGAAAATAAATGAACTGCTGATTATACCTTAAACCCATCCGAATGGCTAAGATCAAAAACTCAAGTGACAGCAGATGCTGGCGAGGAGGTGGAACAAGGGAAACACTCCTCCATTGCTGGTGGGACTGCAAACTTATACAACCACTCTGGAAATCAATTTGGCAGTTTCTCAGATAACTGGAAATAGTTCTACCTGGAGACCCAGCTATACCACTCCTGGACATATACCAAACAATAATATGCCATACCACAAGGACACATGCTCCACTATGTTCACAGAAGCTTTATTTGTAATAGCCAGAAACTAGAAACAGCCTAGATGTCCCTCAATCAAAGCATAGATACAGAAAATGTGGTATATCTACACAATGGTATAGTATTCAGCTATTAAAACAAGGATATTGTGAATTTTGCAGGCAAATTGATGGAACTAGAAAATATAACTCTGGGTGAGGTAACCCAGACCCAAAGGACATACATGGTATGTACTTATTGATAAATGGATATTAGCCATAAAGTACAGGATATCCATGATATACCACAGATCCAAAGAAGCTAAACAAGGACGGCCCAAGTGAGGATGCTTGAATCTAACTTAGAAGGAATAAAACAGTCATAGGAGACAGAGGGAGGAAGGGACCTGAGTGGGAGAGGGGATGGGGAGGGGAATGGATGTTCAGGATCAGGTGTGGGGAGAAACAGGAGAAAGGGCCAGAAGGCCAGGGGAATAAATGGAAATCTGCAGCTGCTGAGGGGGGGGAGGGTCCTAGAGACCTAGGATCCAGGAGGCTTCCAGCAGTCAATGCTGGTAACCTTAGCCAAGATGTATAACAGTGGGGAGATGGAACCTGAAGTGGCCACCTCCTGTAGCCAGACAAGGCTCCTAGTGGAGGGGTAAGGACACCAACACTCCCACAAAACTTTTGATCTAAAATTTATCCTGTTTAAAAGAAATGCAGAGACAAAAATGGAGCAGAGACTGAGGGAATGGCCAACCAATAACTGGCCAAACTTGAGACCCGTCCCATGGATAAGCACCAACCCCTGACACTATTAATGATACTCTCTTATGCTTGTATGGCTGTCCTCTGAGAGGCTCCACCCAGCAGCTGAATGAAACAGATGCAGATACCCACAGCCCAGCATTCCCTATGGAAGAATAGGAGGAAAGATTGAAGGCCCTCAAGGGGATAGGATCTCCACAGGAAGACCAACAGAGTCAACTAACCTGGACCCTTGGGGGTCTCAGAGTCTGAACCGCCAACCAAAGAGCACACATGGACTGGACTAAGGCCCCTGGCACATATGTAACAGACATACAGCTCAGTCTCCATGTGGGTCCCCCAACAACTGGCACAATAAGGCTGCTTTGTCTGACCTCAGTGGAAGAGTATGTGCCTAACCCTCCAGACTTGATGCTCCAGGGTGAGGGATACCCAGGGAGGTCACACCCTCTCAGAGGAGGAGGGGGACTCTGGGGGTAGGGACTCTGTGAAGGGGATACTGGGGACAGGGCAGGGTTTAGGATGTAAAAAAGTAATTAATTACTTAAAAAAATCACAACCTAGAGAGACAAGCTGCAAGTTCATTTATAGTATCATTTCCTTTGTAATGCCCATTGTTCTGGTTATTTCTTTGGCAACTTGACACATGCTAGGATTATCTGGGTAAAGAGAATCAGATGAGAGAATGTCCCTATCAGATTGGCCTGTGGGCCATTTCCTTGATTAATATTAATGTAGAAGGGCCCAATTCACCGCGGGCAGTGCTACTCTTGGTCCTGATGTGTATAAGAGAGCAGGCTGAGAAAGCCATTGGGAAACAATGCAGTAAGTAGATTCTAGTAGATTTCATTACTAAATTATCCAGGAGTTTCTGAGTACACAAGTATTATTTCATATTTTGTGAAAATTTAATACTTATGAAAACATTTCTATTTTATCTTACACAACTTTTGAACCTCAAGATTATTAACTAATAATGGCAGTGAGAATCCATTTTGTCCACCAAGTTGTAATTGAAATGGATTAATAATATTAATATTTAAAATGGCATATACTGAGATTTTTAATATTTAATATTTGAAATCATATTTAAATGGCTTTCATCAGGTTTAAAGTAGAATTTTATAGGCATGAATAAAATTTTAACAAAAGTTTTTGGCTTTTTTAAACACGTTTTCAAAAAGTTTTAAAAATATATTGTTATAATGTTACTTCATTTCAAATATATTTTTTTTTATTTTTTATTTATTTTTTTTGAAACAGGAGTTTTCTGTGTAACAGCTCTAGAGCTCATTTAGTAGACCAGGCTGGCCTCAAACTTACAGAGATTTGACTACCTCTGCCTCCTGAGATTAAAGGCATATGCCACCACCAACAATCTTGGCTGGCTTAGGTGACCAGCATAGGTATATGTGTATGTATTATACAATTATTAATTTTGTATATTATATATTACAGGTTAGATTATTGATTATAGATTATAGGTTATAGATTATAGTTTATATAGCATATAGCAGTCACATATCATATATTACATATTATTTGCATTTCTGCTGCAAATATTTCAATATTTCAGTTTTACATGCAGATAGACAGATAGATGCACACACACAGAATACAATATCATGGAAACTACACACACACACACACACACACACACATATGTGTATATATATATATATATATATACATAATATATTATATTATTTTAATTTTATTTCTTTTATTTAATTCATTCATTTAATGCATTTTAACACAAGTCACTTTATATTAAGTTATATGTATATATTCATAAAGTAATTTTACTTGAAGTATTGTTTTTATTTTTGTAAGTTTCTCTTACAGTTGACAGTGAAAACTACTAGGAAGATATACTGTATGTCTTTATTTTACTCTAAACTTATCACCTAAAGTTGTAAGTGCTTGAAGCAAGATCATGCTCTCCTTTCCATGTGTTATTGAACTTGCTTCTACATCCAACTTACCAAGTCTTTGTCTAAAGTCCCAGGGACAGATCTGCTTCTTATGCTTGAAGTGTCCTCTAAGTCTTCCACAAAAGACTCACTCAAATCTACCTCAGATCGACTCTGCTCTGGAGGGAGAAATATGGAATGCAGATGTGAATCAGCTCATTTCCTCATCCTTCTGCATTTCCATTGGAAATACTTCAATATTTCAGTTTTACATGCAGACAGACAGAAACAGAGAGAGAGAGAGAGAGAGAGAGAGAGAGAGAGAGAGAGAGAGAGAGAGAGAATATATAATGCCATGGAAACCACATCCAGGATCATAAACTTCATGCTGTTTTACATTAACATACTTAAATTTTGATAGTGTTTTGAAAATTGCCTTGGTATGAAGAGGAACACTTCTGTATTCATTTCGCCTTTGATTACAGGGGGTTAAGTGCTCTGTTATAAAATCCAAGGGTAACTTTAAGATGTTTAAAGATTCTGATTTACTCCTTCCTAAATAATAAAACTGTGCATAGATTGGGTCTTTAAGCTTCATGAGAGGTGGGTGGAGACCTCTGCCTGGGCCACCAGGGGTCCATAGCCAAGGAGCGCCAGGAGAAGGCTACCCTCCCAGGAGCATGGAAAAGCCTTGAGTGGGGTTAACTCAAGCACCACTGCTCACCGAGACCCGCCCGGAACCGGCAGGATACAGGGCCTGAGGAAAACTCGGGGACAGGAACTTTCAGGTTTCCATCTGTGCCTGGAGACCTCAGCCTGGGCTGAGGGGCTCCAGGGAAGAGCTGGTATCCGAGGAGTGCTGATACACTTTTGAGCACAGGCAGGGCCACCACTTCTGTTCAAGCTCACTGGATAAAGAGGGACCCTTGCAGAACCATCAGGACATAGGAGCCAAGGGACAGTTGGTGACAGGATCCTTCTGGTTTCTGTCTGCACCCCAGAGCTGACCCTGTGCCACGGCTCTCGAGGCCCAAGTACCTCTCATAGAGAGCTGGTCTTCAAGGAGTATTGACACAGAGGCTTGCAGGAGGGGCAAGCCACAGCCAGACAGAGTAAGACCAGCTAACATCAGAGTTAACAAGATGGCAAAAGGCAAGGCTAAGAACATAAGGAACAGAAACCAAGGCTACTTGGCATCATCAGAACCCAGCTCTCCCACCACAGCAAGCCCTGGATACCCCAACACACCAGAAAAGCAAGACTCAGATATAAAATCATTTCTCATGATGATGATAGAAGACTTTAAGAAAGAAATTAACACCCTTAAAGAAATACAAGCAGACAGAGATAAACAACTAGAAGCCCTTAAAGAGGAACACAAAGATCCATTAAAGAATTACAGGAAAACTCAATCAAACAGGTGGAATTACAGGAAAACACAATCAAACAGACAAACAGACAAAGAACAAAACTATCCAGGAACTAAAAATAGAAATAGAAATAATAAAGAAATCACAAAGGAAGACAACCCTGGAATTAGAAAACCGAGAAAAGAGAGCAGGACTCATTGAAATAAGTATCACCAACAGAATACAAGAGATAGAAGAGAGAATCTCAGGAGCAGAAGATACCATAGAGAACATCAACACAACATTAAAAGAACATACAAAATGCAAAAAGGTTGTAACCCAAAACATCCATGAAATCCAGGACACAATGAGAAGACAGAACCTAAGGATAATAGGTATAGAAGAGAGTGAAGATTCCCAACTTAAAGGACCACTAAATATCTTCAACAAAATTATAGAAGAAAACTTCCCTAACCTAAAGAAAGTGAAGAACATAAACATTCAAGAAGCCTACAGAACTGCAAACAGATTGGACCAGAAAAGAAATTCTTCCCGTCAAATTATAGTGAAAACACCAAATACACAAAACAAAGAAAGAATATTAAGAGCAGTAAGGGAAAAAGGTCAAGTAACATATAAAGGCAGACCTATCAGAATTACACCAGACTTCTCACCAGAGACTATGAAAGCTAGAAGATCCTGGGCAGATCTCATACAGACCCTAAGAGAACACAACTGCCAACCCAGGCTGCTATACCCAGCAAAGCTCTCAATTACCATAGATGGTGAAACCAATATATTCCATGACAAAACCAAATTGACACAATATGTTTCCACAAACCCAGCCCTACAAAGGATAATGGATGGTAAACATCAACTCAGAGAGGGAAACTACACCCTAGAAAAAGCAAGAAAGTAATCTTTCAACAAACTCAAAAGAAGATAGCCACATAAAAGTAAAAATAACATCGAAAATAACGG
>JAPYYD010007635.1:0-10104 GCA_028551405.1 Uromys caudimaculatus
ACACCACGCCACTGTCCTGGTTCACAGACACGAAGGACGACAGTGATTTAGGTTCCAGGTCACTAGCTATGATGGAGTAGGAGATGAGGCCATTGGATCCCAAATCCGGGTCGGAGGCGCTGACCTGAGCAATGGAGGCTCCAGGTGGGTTGTTCTCAGCCATGTGGACCAAGTAGGAGGCCTGGTGGAAAACCGGTGCATTGTCGTTGACGTCTGAGATATGGAGAGTGATGATAACGTTAGAGGAGAGCGGGGGTTTACCCCTGTCGGTAGCTACAATGGTGACGTTGTATTCCGGAATCTTCTCCCGGTCTAGAGTTCTGCCTGTCACTAGTTTGTAATAATTCTTCGAAGAAGATTTCAATACAAACTCTTCATTTCCCAAGACGTGGCAGTAGACGTCTCCATTTTCTCCGGAGTCTCTGTCTTTGGTTTTTATCAAGGCGATGACTGTTCCTAGTGGAGAATCTTCCGGTAGGGGCGTAAATACTGAAGTCACAATTACTTCCGGCATACAATCGTTCTCATCCAGAATTTCCACTTGGATACTGCAATGGGATGCTAGATCTCCGGGATCTTTTGCTTCTACATTCAGGGTGTAAGTCTTAGCAGTCTCAAAATCCAAATTATCCTTTGTCGTGATTTCTCCTGTTCTCTTGTCTAAGTTGAACAAACGTTCCACTTGTTCATCCACGTTGTGAAAAGAGTAGGTGATTTCTGCGTTGGCGCCCTCATCCTGGTCGGTGGCTGTCACCTGAAGCACGGAGAAGCCTGGTGGCACATTCTCCCGTAGGGTGACCCTGAACACATCCTGGCTGAACACTGGCGGGTTGTCATTGGCGTCTGTGACTTGGATTCGGATCTGGGCGGTGCCACTTCTGGGAGGATCCCCCCCATCCACAGCCGTGAGGATCAGTTGGTGAAAATTATGCTCTTCTCTGTCCAGAAAACGTTTTAGAATCAACTCAGGGTATTTACGTCCATCTGGGGTCTCTTTCTCCGTGACTTCAAAGTATTCATTGTCAGTGAGATAGTACTTTTGAAGCGAATTAGAACCAGCATCTAAGTCGAGGGCTGGATCCAATGGAAATGCTTTACCTGGTCTGGTGGACTCTCCAATGTTTAAATCAACCTCACTCTGTTTGAATAGAGGAGCGTTGTCGTTCACATCCTGAAGAATTACAGCTACGTGGAAAATATTTAATGGCTTCTCAGCGACAATATCGAACTCCAAAACACACTGAGGCTGCTTCCCGCAAACCTGCTCTCTGTCTATTCTGTCACCCACAAGTAAGTCCCCACTCTCTGGATTTACAGTAAAATAATCCTTCTCTGCGCTGACTCTTAGCTTCCGAGTGGGCAGATTCTGGACACTGAGCCCCAGATCCTTTGCGAGGTTTCCTACCATCGAGTTCTTGGCCAGCTCCTCGGGAATGGAGTAGCGGATCTGATCCGGGAGAGCTCCGTGGAACAAAGGCAGCAGAAAGGGCGACAGTACCTGCAGCCACCGGGCCGGGCCGCTCCCAAGGCCCCTCCTCATCTTCCTAGCTCGCGCTGCCGCTGTGCTCCTTGTTGGTGTGGGTGGCCAAATCCACCTAGGGCCACTTTTCTTGCTAATGCTTGCTGTATCTAGATGTGTACTGGCTCTCCTCTATGGTTGGTTTGTACAGGAAGTTACTCTCTCAGACTCCTAACGCGTCTGGGAAATGGTCTCTCTCTTCTTTTGACCTACAGCGACGCTCAGAGGTCTTCTCAGAAATTGCAACAAAGTCTAGCAAAGGTTTGAAAAGTTTTTTGTTTGGTTGGTTTTTATTTTTTGTTTTGTGATTGTTGTTGGTTTTAAATTTATGATGATTTATTTATTTTAAAAAGGTAATATATTTAAATTGTTCCAAATTAGGAAGTTACATATAACATAGGCCCTTATGACCACTCATGAATCTTGTAGCACATTTCTCTCAAGTGGAATGAGTTCTAGGTTTCTTGTGTATGTTTTGGGTAGTGCAACCCACATTTAAATAAATGTTGTCCCAGCCCCTCCTTGTAATAAAACAAAATATTACACCATAAGCCTCTCCATCTCACTTCTCTCACTCAGTCCATACACTCAGTGCACTCCTCCTCTGGACTCATTAAACTAGTTCATTTCACACCAGTACACAAGTCTCTGCATTTATTCCTCGTGTAGTGGTCTACCATATGGACAAACAGCATCGTGTGTTAGCAAATTATTATTTAGATAAACAGTATTATTAAGTAAATAGTAACTTCTGATAGCAAGATATTATTTACTGTTCTCCAAACCATTGACATATATGATTCTGGCAGAATATATTCTTAATGCCAGTATCTGAGTGTGTTTTAACAAATTTAGGTCAACTGAACACCTCTGAGTTATATTTTATCACCACAGTGTTTGGAATAATGTGTCCTCAGCTAGACTCTCCCAGAATTCCTTTAGTACCTCTTTCTTTGCCCAGGATCAGCCTATTCGCATGTCTCTCATTCCTGCCTACTCTGTGTACTGTACACAGCTTCATACTAATACAAAGCCATATAGAATCAACTCTCCTTTCGCACTGAGCCACATCCCACCATCTTAATACAATGCCCACTTTCAGAAACCCCATGCATTGTGTATAAATTTTTCATTAATTCTGGATTAACTCACTTAGAACTATATGAGAGCTTAGGAAATAAAAGTGTTGCATATCTCTGACACACAAAATACTTTATGTCATGTCAGAGGATACTTTGTCTGATCCCAGGTCCCACAGTGTTAAACCTTCCAAGAATAATGTGCAGAGATTTTGACAGATGGGAATGAGGTCAACTGACTAAGTACTAACAATAATAACAATCCAGAATCCAAGTCAGCCAACCATTGCAAGAGGTTTGCCTGATGAAAACCAGAGAGATTTAAGCAAATTCTGTTTTGTTGGGACTCAATGGTGATGTCATAATGGGGAATTCAGAATTATGAAAATTACTATAACTTATTTATATGAATGAAATAAAATAGGCAATTTGTGGTAATAACCAAGTTGTAACAAAGGTATCAGATATTCTGGCATACATTGTATCAGCAACAGTAAGATATTTGAGCTGGGCATAGTGGTACACACCTGCAATTCTAGCACTTAAAGAGATTTGCGAACTGCACGCCATATTGGATAAGCTACATACTGAGTTAAAGGCCAGCCTAAGCTAGACATTCAGACCTTGAATATATAATTCCATGGAGAAATTAATGTTATAGCTAAAGGTTAAATATATTTTACTACATATAAGTTGTCATTGTATAATTATAATGGAAAAGAAACCCTTTCAAGGAAAGAGAAGTAAACTCCAAGCCAAGAATATCTAATGTAATAAAGGGAACTTAAAAAATTCAGGTTAGTGCTGGTAAAATGCCTCAGTGGCAGAAACCATTGGCCACTACACCTGCCCTCCTGGATCTGATCCCTTGGATTCACAGGGTGGAAGGAAAGAATTGATTCCCCAAGATTGCCCCCTAACACACACACACACACACACACACACACACACACACACACACACACATAGTAAGTGAAACTGTAGTATAAATGTTTTAAAATATTCAGCCTAGATTCCCCACTAGTATCATAAGATAGGTGATGTAAATAGAAAATTGTGCAATTCCCTTCTATTCACTTGTCAATTCTAGCCTGTCATCAGTGTATACAGGAAAATGACATTTAAAAAGAGAATGGTTTAAAATTGAGGAATTCTTACCAAAATCACTACCAAATGAAGAATATAAAGAATAATAAATAATCATGGTTTGAGGTGTAATTCATTGTATAATTACAAGAAGCCTTGCCCAATAAGCTCAAAGCCTGGAATCCACTCCAATCATTACAAAAAAAGAAAATAAGGTTATTAATAAAAAATAACTTTGTGTAGTGACTATCATTCATCATTATTCTTTTTATAGCAAGGGACTATTAATAAAGAAATGCATATTTTTGATACAACACACATACAACTGGAGGCATTTTACAAACCTTCATGTCTGTGTTTTCGTGAGGTAAGAACCGTTATAGAAGTGAGTCACTCACCTGCAGACTGGAGTCTCCTTTTATTTCAAGCAAGTCTTGAGATACCAGGAGAGGCTCGCTTTTCCCACAGCTCTCCTGGCTGATGAGTGTGTCTGCGTAGTTGGGCTGGGGGAAGATCAAGTGACTCTTCCCAGAGTCGGCTGTGAGTGAGACCTCATGAGAATAGGTCTGGAGGAAAGCATGTACACCATCCACACCCACAAAGTGTGATGTCGGCATGGATGACAACCCATTACCTGCAGCCTCAAGCAGGCGAGTTGAGTGCCAGCGACGGAGCCTGTGTATCAGCAGCACAATGACAAAGGCTAAGAAGACACAAGAGACTACAGCCACAGCTACCACCAGGTACAATGTGATGTCTGAATCCTCCTGGTCAATGTGAGTGTTAATGTTGCCCAGATCTGCCAGGATGTCTGGAATGTTGTCTGACACAGCTATGGTGAGTGTGACTGTGGCAGAGAGAGGAGGTTGGCCATGGTCCTGCACAGTCACCACCAGGCTCTGCTTCAGAGCATCTCTGTCCATCAGGGCCCGAGCAGTGCGTACCTCGCCTGTGTGTAGCCCCACTGAGAAGAGCCCTGGCTCGCTGGCCTTGAGCAGGCGGTAGGACAGCCAGGCATTCTGACCTGAGTCTTTGTCTACTGCCACCACCTTGGTCACCAGGTATCCAGGTTCTGCAGAACGAGGTGTCAGTTCCACACCAGTAGAACCATCAGTGGGGGTGGTGGGGTACAGGATTTCAGGCGTGTTGTCATTCTGGTCCAGCACAAACAAGCTCAGGGACACATTGCTACTGAGTGGAGGATTCCCACTGTCCCTGGCTGTCACCAGTAGCTTCAAGTCTTGAAACTGCTCATAATCAAAGGAACGCAGTGCATAAAGGACACCAGTATTGGAGTTGATGGAGATATAGGAGGACAGAGGTGCCCCCTGGATGGTGTCCTCTGACAGAGAATAGATTACCTGGGCATTCTCACCACTGTCTGAGTCCTGAGCTGTTATGGATAAGATAGAAGCTCCTCTAGGGTTGTTTTCTGGAATGTAGGCAGAATAGGAGGCATGGGTGAAGGTGGGCGGGTTGTCATTAATGTCTACCACCTGCAATGAGATATAAGTCTCTGTAGACAGTGGTGGAGTTCCCTGGTCAGTGGCAGTTATTGTAATGTTATAGTCAGAGACTTCTTCCCTGTCCAGAGTCCTGTGTATCAACAACCTATGATAATTTCCATAGGTCTTTTCCAGTCTGAAGGGAAGATTATCTGGAATAGAACAAGTGACAAGGCCATTTTCTCCAGAGTCACTGTCATGAACATTGAAGAGTGCAATCACCGTGCCTGGGGAAGAAGCTTCTTGGATAGAGCTGGTGAGAGAGGTGACTGTGACTTCTGGAGCATTGTCATTTACATCCAGAACTGTCACCAGTACCTTACTTCTGGCACGCAGACCAGGCCCATCATGGGCTTCTACATCAACATCATAGAATCCAGAGTCTTCATAATCCAGCTCCCCCAACATTGTAATGTCCCCAGTCAGAGGATTCAGCTGGAAGAGCTGGGATATTTTGTCTCTTACATTCCGGAAAGAATACGTCACTTCTCCATTGGCTCCTTCATCCGGGTCAGTGGCTTTTATGGTAAGTAGCCGCGTGCCTACAGGTAAATTCTCCTTCACACTAATCTGGTACTCGGGCTGAGTGAATACAGGAGCATTGTCGTTGGTGTCCACGAGTGTTATTTGAATTGTGGCAGTACCAGAGCGAACAGGGTCGCCTCCGTCGAAGGCGGTGAGAACCAGGTGATGAAAGGCTTCCTCCTCGCGGTCTAAGGCATTTTCCAGCACTAGCTCTGGATACTTAATCCCATCCGGCCCACTTTGCACATCCAGGGAGAAGTGAGCATTAGAACTGAGCTGGTAACCCTGTAAGGCATTCACTCCTATGTCTCGATCAAAAGCTTCAGGAAGAGGAAATCTCGTCCCAGGATTTTCATTTTCGGCGACTTTTATTTCCCTCTGCTGTGCTCCAAAGCTGGGGGCATTATCATTAACATCAATAATTTCCACTTCTACGGCTAGAATCCTCACTTTATCCTCTAGGAGTATCTCCAGATTTGCGGTACACTTTGGCGATCTGTCACAGAGCCCTTCCCTGTCGATCCTCTCTGCTGTCACCAAACTGCCGCTTCGCGGGTTCAGAGCAAAGAGATGGGTCTTACCTCTGGAGACGATGCGGACCCCGCGTCCTCCCAGTTTCCCAGGCTCCAGTCCCAGGTCCGCGGCGAGATTACCCACCGTAGAGCCCTTTTCCAGCTCCTCTGGCACAGAGTACCGGAGCTGTTCCGCGCGGATGTCACATAGGGATCCAAGGAAAATGCAGATCCAGATTAGTCCCCTGCGGTCTGATCCGTAAAGAGCCGCCATTGCAGTCCTGCCGCAGAGGGTCCTGAGCTTGGGCGTTGGGTCTGTGCAGGCCTGATGAACCCCACAATCTTTGGGTTTCAAGATAATGTACTTGTACGGTTGGACGCTGGTGCTCCTGGGAGTCCAGATTGCTATTTTCTTTAAGACCATAACCAGGTCTTTGTGCTCCGGAAATCCAGGTCTTACTAAATACCTGATTTTCACCCCTGAGTGGTGAACAGCGACACCCAGAGTACTAAACTATTATTGCAACAATTTTTTGATAAAATTCCACCACACACACCCTAAACCCACTTCTTTAAAGGAGAATAAAAGTCAAAGCTGTGTTGTTTAATTTGCAACAAAAATCCTGGAATTATCCAAGGCATCTTAAACATCTAACTATGTCAATTTATCAGAGTGGTGGAAAGTATCGTTTTCTACCTCTTCTCAGTTGTCGCATTGCTCATCTCCCCACATCATTTCCAGTGCTCTGTACTGGATGAGGGTCACAGCCGTTCCTCCCAGGAACAGGGGTAGATATGAAGAATGGAGAAAAGGGAGGGCTGGAGCCTGGAGGTGCAGCTCTAGTGTCAACATATTTATTGCAGAAGCAAGTTTCCTCACAAGTTCCCCCTTTGGAAATCTTGGATAATTGTTCAGTTCCATTGCAGGAAAGATGCCAGCTCAAGAGATACTCTTACCCTTGTGCAAACGAGTATAGGGGTAAAATTCTAGGTGTGGAGTAAAATAGCTAGTTTTGTACACAGGACATTGTAGGCTATGCGCCATAGCCTACATATCTGTCACTGCCGTCAGATTCAGAATGTTGTCCTCAGTCTTTACAACAGCAACTTTCATAGTCTAAAGCATGTGTCAGTGTTTCATGAGTCAATTATCAATGAAAGCAAATTCAAATAATGAGCAAACAAATATTAAATTAGATGATAGCATCAAGGCAAGGAAGTTAAGCTGAAGGGCTGTTAGGATATTTCAGGCCAAGGTGTGGTGGCACACACCTTTGATATCGGTACTCAGGAGGCAGAGGCAGATGAATCTCTGTGAATTCAAGGACAGCCAGAGCTATGTCAGGGGTTTCTCTCATATAAGACATGCCTAGTGGTCTCATTTTACCATCACCAATTCTATTTTTTTTAAGCCACTGCATTAAATTGCTTTATCAGTGATTTCAGAAACAGCCAGGAAAAGGAACTATGCTGATAGACAAGGAAGCATCACCTCCATCGCATGGCTCACAGCTTTCTGAGATAAGTCAAGAAGTCATAGCTCTTTAAACTGTTCCTCACTTAACAGTAAGCACATGGAAATGGCCAAACTTTTAAGGAGTCATGAAAGCCTATTAATTATGCAGAATTAAAACTTTAGTCTTTGAGAAAGTAGGTTATATATGTTTTTCACAGTCCTTCAAAGATATGTTAAGTGCTCAGGAGTCAGGGGATAAAGATGATGTGTGTTGAAAATAACTGACAATATGCACAAAAATATCAAAATGCTGTAGATCTGACATACAGAAATCTCTACTAAAATAATGGGAAAGATAAAAAATGACTCATAAATAGAAAGATCATCATAGTCCTTACTATAATGATCACGACTTAGAAAGCGCAAAACACAGATGGTTAAGGAATTGTCAAAGACCCATGGAGGGGTAGACAAGATGGCCCAGCTGGTAAAAAGCTTTTCCAGCAAGGCTGACAATCTGAGGAGTTTGATCCTGGGATTCCATGCTTGAAAGTAGAGAACTGATGCCCACGATGTCCTTTACCCTCCACATGCCCACCATGGCATATGTGTGCCTTACCTCCCTAAATAAATGTGAAGAAGAGAAACTTGACGAAATCATAAGTGAGAATAATATTGACCCAAAATTAGTGATTCAAATATAAAATGTAATCTTTGGTACTTGTAGTAAGACAAATAAGTGCTAACAGGCTTAATTTTTGGAGGGTCTTGTTAACTGGATGTGTTGCAATAAAAGATTGTTAAGCAGAGTGGTGCTGGCACACACCTTTAATCCCACACTTGAAGGCAGAAGCAGGCCAATCTCTGTGAGTTTGATGCTAGCCTGGTCTACAGATTGAGTTCCAGGACAGTCAGGGCTATACAGAGAGACCCTGTCTCAAAACAAACAAACAAACAAACAAACAAACAAACAAAAGTTGTTCAAGAAAGAAAGGTAATTGACCATAAACTTTAATTTAAGCAGAAAGAAATATCAATATGCTTATAAAGAGTTAAGAATTATTTTAAAATTCAGTCTCACGAATCAAGTAAGAAAGGACACTAATATTATTGAGTGTTGACTTATAGGAAATAAACTCTGGCAAGATTTGCTAGCCACACAGAAACACCAACAGTAAAGACTGAAACTTGTGATCAGGTAATTTCCAAGATGACTGAGCAACCAAGAGCCAATCTTTACTCATCTACGACACGTCTTCCACTAAATATCCCCCAAATTGTGAAAAATGACCAAAATTGACAAATTTGTGCATGATTGAGAAGCAAATACAGCAAATAAAATTTACGTTGCTCTGTAGGAACTTACCTGAAAAGAGTCATCCGAGATTTTGGGATCTTCATTATTGCCACATATAGCCACAGAAGGGTCATCACACAGGAGATCCTGAAGGGGAGCAACCTCTGGTGCCACGTGGTGAAAATTAAACCCTGCCATAGTCGTAGAATGTGAGGCAACGCATAGATTATAGGAATAGGGCAATGTACCCTCGTTGTAGTTGGGAGGGACCACAGGTTGCGACTTCGGGCTGAGACCAGATTGAAAGCAGCCCCAGGCAGCTGATCTGGAGGAGTGTCTCAGACGCAGGGCAATAGCCAGAATCACCGCCAGGAGGAAGAGTACTGAGATCAGGGCCAAGACCACTACCAGGTAAAACTGCAGCTCACTTTGAGGGTCAGATGGAAGAGGGTCATCGCTGAGGTCTGGCAGGACCTCCTGTAGGCTGTCAGCGAAGATCAGGTGCAGCGTGGCTGTAGCCGACAGCGGTGGCTGTCCACCATCACGCACAGCGACCAGAAGGCGCTGCCGCGCTGAGTCCCTGTCTCCCAGGGCACGCGCTGTGCGCACTTCGCCTGTGCGCAGCCCCAGGCTGAAGAGCCCGGGGTCGCTGGCCTGCAGCACGTGGTAAGACAGCCAGGCATTGTGTCCCGAATCGGCGTCCACCGCCACCACCTTGGTGACCAGGTATCCGGGCTCGGCAGCGCGCGGCACCATGTCGAAGAGCGCAGAGCCGTCGGGCTCGAGCGTGGGATACAGCACGTGTGGCGCGTTGTCGTTGCGGTCGCCCACCAGCACGCGCATGCTCACGTTGGAGCTGAGCGCAGGCGATCCGTGATCACAAGCCTGAAGTGTCAGCTGGAAGGAGCGAAGCTGCTCGTGGTCGAAGGCGCGCTGGGCGTACACCACGCCACTGTCCTGGTTCACAGACACGAAGGACGACAGTGATTTAGGTTCCAGGTCACTAGCTATGATGGAGTAGGAGATGAGGCCATTGGATCCCAAATCCGGGTCGGAGGCGCTGACCTGAGCAATGGAGGCTCCAGGTGGGTTGTTCTCAGCCATGTGGACCAAGTAGGAGGCCTG
>JAPYYD010007636.1:0-10103 GCA_028551405.1 Uromys caudimaculatus
AGTACAGGCATCTATCTGGAGCCGTGTGTGCTTCAAAGGGCAGAGCTGGAGAAGTGACTAAGCCCTTGGATGAATCCACAAGATCATGAGTAGATCCCAGACATTGGACGGTTGGAATTTGATTTCGCTTTTGATTGTGACTTTGCCCTGATATATATTCCCTCCTGAAGAAAGAAGGTGTTTTAGTGGAGCCCACAGTTAAGAGACTGAATTTTTAAAGACTTTGAATTTTAAGAGATTGGATGTTTAAAAGGGACTGAAATGTTAATATGTAAGAATTTGTAAAGACTGTGGGACTTGTAAAGTTATTTAGATCTTGGGGATGAATAAGGAAGTAAGGGTTGAGGCTTATTGGTGATGTTTTTGTGTGTCAAGTTGACAAGGGGTCAATTGTACTGGCTAGCTTTGTGTGTCACCTTGACACAAGCTGAAGTTATCACAGAGAAAGGAGTTTCAGATGAGAAAATGCCTCCATGAGATCCAGCAGTAAGGCATTTTCTCAATTAGTGATCAAGGGGGGAGGGCCCCTTGTGGGTGGTACCATCTGTGGGCTGGTAGTCTTGGGCTCTATAAGAAAGCAGGCTGAGCAAGCCAAGAGGAAGCAAGCCAGTAAGCAGCATTGCTCCATCAGTCTCTGCATCAGCTCCTGCTTCCTGACCTGCTTGAGTTCCAGTCCTGACTTCCTTTTGTGATGAACAGCAGCATAGAAGTGTAAGCTGAATAAACCCTTTCCTCCCCAACTTGTTTCTTGGTCATGATGTTTGTGCAGGATAGAAATCCTGACTAAGACATGGGTCCTCTAGAAGAGCAACCAGTGTTCTTAACCACTAAGCCATCTTTCCAACCCCGGAATGAAGAGGTTAATACAGTCCATTCCTTTCTGGTTCCATATGCTCATTTGAACTCTGGTGAAGACCTCGGTTCAGTCAGGGTCTGATCTAAGGAGCAGCCAGCTTGCTCCTTAGCATGAAACTGCCTACTGAATTTTCTGTTTGCACCTCCTTTCTTCTTGGAAATACTGGTCACATTCAGGTCATTGTCCTGCTCACTCATCTGTATCTTTGTTACATGGTGAAGAAGCTTCTGGGAAAGAAACAACATGCTAAATGGCCTTATGTCAAAACATTACATTCTGTTGTTATTTCCAGATCGTTTAAACTTAGTACTGACAGAGAATGAAAGAAGCCTTGCTTGCAGGCCGTGGGTAGGGGGTAGGGTGTGTTCCAGTTAGCATGACATGAGGAGGTAGGATTGGATCCAATAGCTGCATATGACAAAGAGAATAAAGAACTTCCTAGAACTTGGGAGATTTGGTTTGGGGGGGGGTTGGAGTGGAGGCAAACATGATTAGAAAAAATAATGAAAGACATGAATGATTTCTAGGGGCTGGAGGGGTGGCTCAGTCAGCAAGTACTTCTGGTCTTGCCAGCATGAAGACCTGAGTTCAATCCCATGTAGAAATACCGTGTGTGGTGTTGTATACTCCAGCAGTGGGGAGGCAGAGGCAGGAGGATTCCTTGAGCCCACTGGCCAGGCTGTCTAGCCTAATTGGTGAGCTTCAGGTCAGTGAGGGACTGTCTCAAAGGAGGCAGACATCACTCCTGAGGACAGCACAAGGGCTTCCTCTGGTCTCTGCAAGCGTGCACACCCACACTTACATACAAGTATTTGCAAACACACAAACACACTCATACACACAGCCATAAAAAATATTTTCCCCAGAAAGAAAGAAACCAAACCCAGGTCAGCGAGGTGGCTCAGGAGGTGAGGATGCCCAGTGCCCAACCTGAAGCCGCTGAGCTGGGCTCCCAGAAGCCTCATGGTGGAAAGAACCAACTTCCACCAAATTGTTCTCTGACATCTACACATTTCATGGTGTGCAAGCACACCACAGCACTCCCAAAATAAACTAATCAATAAATGCATACACACAGAGAGAGAGAGAGAGAGAGAGAAACCCATTTGACAGTGAGAAGGCCAAGACCAGGCAGCTGCTAAGCCTTAGAGGTCTTCTGCTTTGGAGTGAATCCTCAATCTGTTTTCATTTCATTAAACCCAGCAGACAGGACTCTCAAGTGTAAGTGGAGCTCCTCTGCCAACTCGAAGTGAGAACAACTCCAACTCGAGGTTAGCATATTGGGATTTCAGGAGGCAGCCCTGGCTGCCTCTGCCCAGCCTTCCCATGGCGGCCTCATCTCACTGACCCTCAGTGAGCCTTCTCATGAGCACTGCCCTGGGGCAGCCAGCCATGCACAGCAGAGCCAGGGCATGAAGGACAGATGCTCAGAAGGTGCTCAACCCACCAAGCTCAGCCACAGCAGATATGATAAGCAGATCAAAGAACCCCAGGAAAGAAGAGGCACCTCCCCACCCCTCGAGTGCACACTGCATACCTCCAAAGCCAGGCCTCATGCTGAAGTCATGGTCATCTATCCTCAGCAGCTGTTCTGACTTGGTGAGAGGTGATTTGGTTATGTCGGAGCTCCGTTTCAGAATTGGGCTGTCACAGAGGGAAAGCAGGCTGATCACGTGTGCTGACTGGAGTCTTCTGCTTGCTCTCAGCAGGTTTAATGAAGTGCCCTATATATGTCTCCTTAGAGACACTCTGCTTCCCCTCTTTTTCCCCAACTTTCTGGATAAAGAAACTGACCTGGAAATTCCAAGACTGGGGTTCCTAGTCACATGGAAGGGAGCCTCAAATAGCAATGCCAGACCCTACCTCTGACATCCTGGAACGGGAGCCTGAAACTAATATTTTTAAAGGTTTCCCAAGGCTTGGGGAGTAGCTCAGTGGTGGGGGACCTGCTGGCCCAGCATAGGCACAGCCCTGGGTTCCATTGGTAGCACTGAAGGGGAAAAGCTTCTTATCAATTTAATGTATCACCCAAACAGAGACCTGCTGGTCCTGGTCTCAGTCAGGAGGTTGATTGGAAGAGAAGCAAATGTGTATGACTGAGCTCCACACGCCTTAATCTTCTGTGCTCATTTTATGGAGGTGGACACCCTCACATCCTGTCTCCAGGGAAAGAAACTGCTGGATTGCTTATAGGGACACTTTTACCTGTTTTTGTTTGCTCCTAAACGTATTTTCAGTGGTTAACAACCTCCCCCGACTCTCTTCTCTGTTTCTCTGTCTCTCTCTGTCTCTCTGTCTCTCTGTCTTCCTCCTCTCTGTCTCTCTGTCTCTCTCTGTCTCTCTGTATCTCTCTGTGTCTCTGTCTCTCTGTCTCTGTGTGTGTCTCTCTCTATCTCTCTGTGTGTGTCTCTCTGTCTCTGTCTCTCTCTCTCTCTGTCTCAATGCAGTTATGGACTGGAGAAATGGCTCAGTGGTAAAGAACACTGGCTGCTCTTTCAAAGGACCCAGGTTCTATTCCCAGCACCTGCATGAATGTTTACAAGTCTGTAACTCATGTCCAGAGGATCTGACATCCTCTTCTGGCCTTCTCAGGTACTGCATGCACATTGTGCACAGACATACATTCAGGCAAAACTCTGTACACATAAAATGTATTTTTTAATTAAACATGCAGCCAATTCTACTGACCTACCCTTATCCACAGATATTTGTCTTGTTTGTTCCTTGTCTGTCTTCCAGGAGTTTGTTATAGAAATATGTAAGTACTAAAATATAGTACTATTTTCCCTCCTTACACAGTTAATATTCCACAAATGCTTCTTCATCTTGCTTCCCCCTCATTTAATAATATGCCCTGGGTTTTCACACATGGAGTCCCCCATTCCCGTTATTCCCCTGCAGAGTGTCCCCATCTGACCAGTCCTCCCACAGCCAACACGTGAGTTGCTCTGGGTCCTCTGTCCCTACAGTAAGCTTTATTACCCAACAGCACAATCCTGTGGATCCTCACAAATAACTAACCATTTCTCATTCCTGAGGCTGACGCCAGGCAGTGTTCCTTCAGAGCCCCCTCCCCCCCAGTGCAGATGCTCCCACACTTGATGGGAGCTTGTTAGATCACTGAACCTCACAGACTCTTGTGTGTCTGATGCAGGGGTCTAAGCTGAGGTTGTTGAAAGCAGGCAGGGACACTTGAGAGCCCTGCTCAGGTGCATTATCCTCCCTGTGGCTGGCTCAGGTGTGTGACCCTCCACCTCTTCAATACAGTTCCGTGGCTTGCTCCACCCAGCTCTCAGTCCTCACTATGTTCTTCCCTGAAAGAACCTCTAGTGTTCGTGAGAAACAGGAAGTCCGGAAAACAAGGTTCTCTCCTCTCCTCAGAACACTGTTAGGCAACCAGCTTGTTCCCCGAAAGCAGCGTTGCTGACTTAAGTAGAAAGGCTCTGAGCGTGGGCTGTGGGGTGCGAAGGTTGAATGGGACACATGGGAAGAACTGCACTTGCTGAACGGGGGAAGGAGCTCTGGCACGATCAGGGGAACGCTAGCTGCTTCCTGGTCCTCGTGGGGGCAGGGCTGAGGTTGCGGATCAGTGGGCCATACCTGCCTTGCTTGTGGCCATCGTCGTGTGCTCCTCGCCTCTGTCTCTGAGGTCTGCTATGGAAACAAAAAGTAAAGATGTTCCAGAGACTGTCTAGGGACTCAGATCAGCAAAGCACCCTGGCATCTGTACACACTTCAGACTAGACAGAATAAAATGCGGGTAGGGAGGGAAGAGGGCTCAACGCATTAATCTGGTCTGATGAGCATTTTCCATGTACTCACAGGGGCAGGGAACGAGGATTAATTATTTAGAAGGCCTGATTTACAGAGATCTGACTTACCACCTCCCCCCCGCCACTCCATGCATGTGCGCGCGCACACATACACATTCATTCACACTCATACAGTCATATAAACACTTATACACACTTATGCACACACACATTCATGCATACTCGGACAATTCATGCACACTCACACGCTCATACACATACCTTATACATTCACACTTATACACTCACACACATTCATGCACACTCCCTGTGCACTCACTCGTACACACACTCATACACACTTACAGTAATGCACACTCACAAGCATGCACACACACATGCAGTCACACAGACATATGCATTCATGCACACACATGCACTCATACAGATATATACACACATGCATGCATGCACACACATGCACTCACAGATATATGCAGAAATGCATGCACATACATGAACTCACACAGACACACACACACATGCACTCACAGACACATGCACACTCATACATGAACTCACATCCATCTGGGCTTGGAATTGAGCCTTAAGAGTGGACATTGTAACTCGGACCCACCATGAAACTGTGGCAAACAATGATGCCAGTGAGCCGTGCCCTCTCTGGTGCACTTGCCTCTGACCAGGATGTGGCTAAGTGGGTAAGCAGGAGAGAAGGAGAGAGCCAAGCTGGGGCATTTACTGCTCATTTGCTTCATCTTTGGTGTTGGTGACTAGCAATGCTTTGTGCTTCTGCCTAGGGTACACATGGCTTCCTGTTCTTCCCCTTTCTTGGGGTCATCAACATGCCTGCTTAGGGCCCTGAACTCTGCCCACATCTCTGGGAAGAGTACTTGTTTTTGATTATTATTGGTTAAGCCTCTCTGAGTGTAATGCTATTTTCTGCAAGGACTCCACTGGTGACAGGGACAGGGATTATGTCATCCATAGCACAGTGGAGCAGGACAGGCATGAGCCTGGCAGGAAAGAGATGGAAATTGGACAAGATAAGGTGGGAGAGGGGATAGGCCACCAAGGACAGAGTCCTGTGCATGTCCAGCACCTGGGCAGAGCTGGCTGCAGTAGATTCTCAGCACAGGGTAGCTGGATGAGAGAGGAATATGTGTCCTGTAAATGAAAAAGAACATATAAAAAGAGACCAAAGAGACTGAGCAAGGAGACTGGAATAGAAAACAAGTTGCCTATTCTGACTTTACCTTTGGGGCTAGCCTGCAATACAACCACTCACCAACTGAGAGAGGGCTGTCAAGCTCTGAAATACCCCACAGTTGTCTCTGCAACTTTTCTTGTTCATATACCATTTACAAGCTGGAAAGTAGAGTAAATGTAAGACAGATGAAAGAAACTCAGAAATGACTCAAAAGTTTGTACGCATGTTCTTAATAGAGTCCATTGTTTGCAGGCCTCATCATCAGCCCCTGTTTGCATGTGAGAAAACCAAGACTAGATACTGGGAACTCAAGGAGCTTTTAAAGCCACAGAGGTAGGAGGGATCTGGATTTGGGCCTTGGAAGAAGCATTGGCCACATCGTCTTGCCAGATGATCTTCCTCTCTCTTCACACTTATTTATTTACTGTTTGAGCCAGAGTCTCTCACTGAACCTCACTGATTTGGCTGCCATGGCCAGCCTTTCATGTGTGCCCTGGAACTCTTTATCAATTGAGCCATCTCCTGGGCTTGAGAATTAGGGCTGGAAGGTCTGTGTTGCTTCGATGACCACATTGCCTCACAGAGGAGAGGTTTTGATGAGGGAACAAGGATGGGCTGATAAAAACAATCTTGCTTTTTTGGCCTTTTAGTAGCCAAGGAAAGAAATCTTTTATGTATCCCAGAACCCCCAATACCACCTGGGATTCTTCTTTTTCTTCCCACCCTCACCTGAGTACATCTAGCACATACATCCTGCTTAGAGGTGTATTTACTCAAAAGGGTGCCCTCTTCTCATGTGCCTGAGGTCAGAACAGGACCACCAGGGTCATAGCACCCAGCTAGTTCTGACTGAACCTCCACCTCAAAATCTTGTTCCTTGTCTTCCCTCTCCATCCCTGACACTGTATGAACCGAATCACATGGTTCTTGACAAGGTGTGGCACACTACCCTGCCTGTGCCCTTGTCTGTCTGCCCTAGCCATCACAGCAACATTGTGGAGGGAAGATCAAACATGCGATTTTCCACTGGAACCTTTCACCTTCAATGTCAAATCCATAGAAGTTGGGCAATAAGGCTCCTAGTAATCTGCCACCCATTGCCAGATAACTGAATTTCATGGTAGTCAAGGTACACACGAGCTGGCCCACATAATCCTGCCAACAACCAGGAAGTGACTGTGCTGGTTGGCTTTATTGTCAACATGACTTGAACCTAGAGTCATCTGGGAAGAGGAGTCTCAGTTGAGAAAATGGCTCCATCAGATGGCCTGTAGGCAAGTCTGTAGGGCATATTCTTGGTTAATGATTGATGTGTGAGGGCCCATCTCACTGTGGGTGATGTCACCCCTGAGCTTAACCCTAACCCTAACTCTAACCAAGGTTGTATAAAGACACGAGTTTAGGGGCTGGGGGTTGGCTCAGCAGTTAAGAGCTCTTGTTGCTCTTCTGGATGGCTTAGGCTCAGTCTTTAGCACCTACATGGTAGCACACAAACATCTGTGTCCTCTGACCTTGGCAGCCACCAGCCTCATGTGTGGTACTCATACATATATGCAGGCAAAAAGACTCATATGCATAAAATAATAAAACAACTATTACAGTTTTTAAAACAGAATCTGAGCAAGCTATGAGGAACAAGTCAGCAAGCAGTATTTTTCCATGGTCTCTGCTTGAACTCCTGCTTGGACTTTCCTTCATGATGGACTGTAAGGTAAAAGGAACACTTCCCCACGTGTCTTTTGGTCATGGTCTTTATCACATCAACAGAAGCAAAGCAAAACAGTGACAGATGGTCCACTCTGCTGAACAAGAGATACAGACTGGAAGCTGTCAAATGACTCATCCAAGGCCATTGGTAGCTGTGCCAAGTCTCAAATCCAGCCCTTCTTATTGTTTGGAGACTCTCTTCCTACCACTGTCCCACCCAGCTAGAGAGCAGGATTGATTCCTGTTGCCTAGAACCATTACGTCACACTGCACAGGAGCTGTCAGGCCTTTGTCAGGACTCTAGCCAGGACTCTATCAGGCCTTGGACTCTAGCTAAGACAATAAACATGTCCTGGAGGAGGGTGAGGATGCTGAGATGGTTGTTTCATACATGTGGCTAGAGAAAACCCCCATGAAAAGGTGACAGACAGTTACAGAGGCATAATGTGGGTAAGGGGACGTAACGGTGTTCAGGCAGAGGCACAGAGTGGTCAGCGGCCATGGTGTGGGACTCACTACTCTTAAGGAACAGCCAGTGGGCCAGCTTGACCGCACTGGTGCAGAACACAGAGCAGGGAGACTGGGCCAAATATCTGGGTTTGCTCTGTGGCTCCTCAGGTCAACCAAGCCCCTATATGGGGTGTCTGGTTGCCAGGGTAGCTATTGAACAATGATCTTGGGTGCGGTTCCTGGAAGCATGGAACTAGAGCAATAGCACATCTGACCTTGAACCCCAGTTTTTCTGACCTGGCAAGTGTCTCCTTAGCTATAAAAGGATTGGAGCCATGCATTGATGTGGAGTCTGTAATTCCAACACTCAGGAGGTCAAGACAGGAGGACTGGTGTGAGTTTGAGCCCAGCCTGAACTGTATAGCAAGATCTTGTCTCAACACTTGCCAACACACAAATAAAAGAAGTAATGAATTGGGCTTCAAGCTGTCACTGAGTGTGTTGGAATTTGTTGTAGAAGCATCACTGGAAGGCACTTAAAGGTCTCTGCTGTCTGAAGCCGTATCTAGCTGCCCCATAGGCTCAGTTCTCACAGTATGAGGATGCTCATGGGATGTGGTCTTTCCCGGAGAGTCCTGGAGCGTATGCATCTTCCACACGATGACTAGTCTGAATTTTCCCTCAGTTCTTAATAGTTCATCTCCACTGATTACTTACTAAGTGATTTTGATAACAAATAATCTGCTTCTTGAGTTACATATTACCTCAGTTGTTGTTCTATTGCTGAAGAGACCTGATGACCAAGGCGGCTCTTATTAAAGAATTTGAATTGGGGTTTGCTTATAGTTTTCAAAGGCTTAGTCCATTATCATCATGACAGATAGCTGGTGGCAGGTAGGTTTGGTGCTGGGGAAGTAGCTGAGAGTTACACCTTGATCCATAAGCAGAGAGAGAGAGAGAGAGAGAGAGAGAGAGAGAGAGAGAGAGAGAGAGAGACTGAGCCTGGCGAGGGCTTTTGAAACCTCAAAGCCCACCCCCAGCGACACACTTCCTCCAACAAGGTCACACCTCCTAATCCTTTCAAATTGTACCACACCCTGATGACAGCATCTATGAGCTTATGGGGCCATTCTTATTCAAACCACCACATTCCACTCCCTGGCCCCATAGGCTTGCAGCCATATCATAATGCAAAATGCATTCAGTCCAGTTTCAAAAGTCTCCATCATCTACCATAGTCTCAACACTGTTTAAAAATCCAAAGCTCAAAGTCTCTTTGGAGATTCATGGCAGTCTCTTAACTATAACCCCTGGAATAATCAAAATCAAAAAGCAGATCACAGACTTCCAACATACAATAGCATGGAATATATATTATCAGTCCAAAAGAGAAGAAAAGGAACATAGTGAGAAAATGCTGGACCATAGCAAGACCTAAAACCAGCAGGGCAAACTCCAAACTCGCTATCTCCATGTCTGATGTCAAACGGCTCTTCAGATCTCCAACTCCTTCGCTGACTGCAACACACCTCTCTCATTTGGGCTGGTTCTGCACCCATCTGCAGCTTTCCTTGGCAGGCATACCGCAGCTCTGGGGTCTCCAACATCTTGGGTCTCCAAGGCAACTCAAGCTTCACCTTCACAGTTTCATGCAATGGCCTCTCTGGACCTCCATGCAGGGACACTCTGAGACATGTCTGGCCTCAGCAGCTTTTCTTAGCCGTGTAGAGAGATTCCGCAATGCCTTTCTTATACTCTCGACACTAAAGTGAGAACCATGCGGCTGAAGCTGCCATGCTTGCTGAGGCTGGACCATGCTCCCCTCTTTCAGTTCCATCAGCATCAGCTGTTGATGGTTTCCCGTGCTGCTTCAGTTTCCCTTTTATCAATTTGGAAGCTTAGCTGGGTGGGGTCTTGCCCTGAGGCCACCACTTCTTTTACTCCAGTTAGCTTCAGCTTTTCTTTAAACTTTGTATCACCTTGAGCACTGGACTTAGCTTCATTACACTTCCTAGAGCTCCTTTTCTCCTCAAACGATACATTTGTGATTTTCCTTGCTCCTTTTTATTATAGTTCTGCATAAGAGTGGCCTCTAAAAACCAAGTGATAG